>MNCI01023183.1:0-49816 GCA_015680685.1 Gnetum montanum | reverse complement strand
TACGTAGGCGGTACACAGTGTTACTTTATTTTGGCAATCTTTTAGCTTGGTATATCTAATACCTTTTTTTATTAAGTTAATTTTATAATCATCTATGATTAACACATAAATCACTATGTAAATGGTGGCTAAGATTAGCTTAGTTATATATTTAATATATATACCTATAATTTGGTCAAGAGAATCTTACAAAAACAAAGTTTGAGTTTAGTTCATTTATTGTATTAAAAATTATCCAAGTTGCCATTTTACTAAATTCTATGTATTCTATAACAAGTTTGGTCATATTACTATGATTGCATGATGAGAAGAATAACTAATTCCAAGTTTGTTACTAAATATTGTGCTACAAAATATTTTGGGTTTTCATGGATTTTTGTTTCTATACATATTGCCCTTCCAAAGTTTATTTGTTACGCTTTGAATTAACTAATTCCAAGTTTGGTACTAAATCTTGTGTTGCAAAATATTTTGAACTTTCATGGATTTTTGTTCCTTGTGCATTGCAATAAGAAGACATAAACATAGAAGTCATAGATTGCTTGGAGCAAATATGCTGCTATTATGGATGAAATATTATTTAGCATTACAGATACACTCTCCTTTTAATGTTATGGACAAAATATCATTTAGTGTTACCCATAAGCTCTCCTTGGAGCATTATGGATAAAATATAATTTAGCATTATTGATCTATGATTGGTAGTTGGCCTCTTGGCCAAAAGGATGGATGAGAATTAAGTTATAAAGTCATTAAAACACCAAATCTTCCAAGGCATTAAGTCATTGAATAAGCATTCTTCTCTTGTAATGCTTAATTTAGAGTTAAGGCTTGCTATAAGTTGAAGCCATTGTTAGGGTTTTGTATGCTTTCTTTAAAATAATCTCTTGTATTCTTGGTGCATGTCTTGTAATTCATGATTAGATAGATCTATATTTGGGTTTTTTGTTGTTATTTTTATTTTCTACTTAATTGATGTGTAAAAGTAACAAATTAGTATTGGAGCAAGTTTGAATTTATTACCAAGCCCCTTACCTTGTTAAGTGAAATCATCTTTAAAAACAATGAGAAGTTCAAGGTGCATTAGGAAATAGAAAATTTCAATGGTAGTAATTATGATCTATGGAAGGTTTAAATGGAAGATCTCTTAGTTTGAAAAGAAACAACAAGCCTTTTGAGATGAATGAAGAAAAGTGAACTCATTTGAGTAAAATTTGTAGAGGAATTTCAAATTTCAAATTCAATTCTTATAAATTTGAAAGATGAAAACATTACAAAAGGATTGTGGGATGCTATGATTAGAATTTATCCATTTAATTCCTATTCAAATATATTTTTACATCTTTGATGAGTCACGATATCGAGTACACAATATCAGGGCCTTTCAAGCAATATCGAGCATCTGATATTGGGGCTTGTCTTGTCGCCTATAAATAAGAGTGGGTGCACTTGGTTTGAGTAGCTTTTTGTTTAGTAGTTTGTTAATTAGTCTGAGCCCCTTACCCGAACTCTTGCCTTTTCTCCCTCTCAGAGTTAGAATTATTTCTGCGTGCCCGCAGTAGGAGTCATAAAGTAAATGGATCCTCATTCAACCATTGTGTACCTAAGCACACCTTGTGTATAGCAATACAGACGAACTTTGTGATAAACCTTCTAGCAACATCTAGAATAGATTAATTAATGTTAATTGCAATTATTTAATGCTTTCCTTAGTTAATTAATATTCTCTCTCTCACCCTATAACTCTCATAAGTAAGCACACTCGGTACGATTACTTCGAGCATGTGTGTAACCCTTGGTAACCTAGTAACGATTAGCGTTTGGTAATCTTAGTAGTGTTGCAGTGGTTCAAGATGTGTACGGCAAGTGAGAGTGGATGCTGGTGTTAGGACTAGTTAAAGCATAGTTGAGTAGTTAAACTAAATTCGTTACTTAGTTATCTCTCTCTCTCCTCCCTTTGTAGCACTAGGCCAAAAAAAATACAAATATATAAAAAAATCATATACCTCAAGTTTACTTAACCATACAACTGCGCTATACAAGTAAGCTTGGGAAGATAATGATTGACTAACCCATCCTTGTTCCACAAAAGTGCATAAGAACTTAGTCCTTGGAATTCGACCGAATCATGCATGGATGCTCGTATTCATATGGTTGAGCATAGGGATACCTCACCACTCATCATTAGCACTATTGCTGGGGACTTTATTGATTGTAAGCTAATTAGAACTTAGGAAATCTTTCTCATCATTGGAACGAACCCTTAGGGTTGGTTACAAGAAAATAATAATAATAATATATAATACATTGCACACTAAATAGAAAATCATGTCTCCTTCTTCATACAAAAGTGTTTCACTGCTTAGGTCTGATACAAGGAACAATTGGAGGTGTAGTACACATGATAATCTGCCAATCCCTCAATAGTTCTGTGTGGTATATGTTCATCCCAATGAATATGTACCAAACTTTACCTTTATCTTCCATCAAGATGAACAACTGTGTTGGTGAGATTTAGAAATTAACATAGTCTTACCTCTCGATTGCTCAATCTTGGGCATGCTTCTTCGTGATCTCACATGAATTGGTATGCAGCACTTACAGGCAGAGTACATTGTGCATGATCATGACTCGAGAGAGTACAACATCAAAGGGACTTACAATATGAGAGACGTCATGAATTCATGAAGGGAAAGTTATCTTGAAATGTCCTGCATGTCATAAGTGAAAATGAGGATGGTGAACTTGCCTTAGGAAGTTTCCCACGAAACGATGTTCCACCCATTTACTTTGGTCAAGGGGTTGTGTATCAAAACCTTTATTCAACCATCCATAACCCAAGTTCTGATACCAACGAACACAAACAGTTCAACAAAGGAACACACATGCATGATAAAGATGGGCATGTTGATCGTAACCGCGAGTGAGGCCACGACCACTGAAGAGAAGGTAGTAGGCGCAATCATGGTGAAGGTCCTTCTTCTTCTTCACCTTCATCATCTCCTTCACCCTATCCTTTAGGATCCAAACGTGGTCATAAGGAAAAAGATCATGAGGATAAGGGTAGGTGAAATGGGAGTCATAGATGAAACAGTCAGGAAAGGGGACAAGGGCACTCTAGAGAATCTCAACATGGAAGAAGGGAGAGTAGGGAACAACATAGGCATCATAGACACCATCGACAGCACAATCATGATGAACCTCTACTCACTACTTGAAGTATGCTAGACATAACTGAGGCTGTTAGAATCCCAACAAGGCACCAAAAAGATAGTAGGATCAAAATATTGGACATGAACAACATTCCACAATTTGAAGGGGGATACAACATTGATCCTCAAAATCATCTACAAGCATTCCATGATGCATGTGCCTTACAAAACATAGAAAACAAATGAAAAAAACTAAAGTTGTTCCCACAAACACTAGTTAAAGAAGCGGAGAGCTGGTACCAATCCTTAGAACCGGAATCCATTCATAGGTGGAGTACCATGTTAGAATTTTTCAACAATAAGTACCAAACGTACTCCCAAGTGTTCAACCTACGAAAGAAAATCCAAGGATGAAAACAAGGAGGACATGAACCCTTGGATGCTACCATGGGCCAATATTATGCATTGTTACATCATTTTCCTAGCCATGGTTATTCATAGAGGGATCAACTACGCCATCTCGTAGATGGGCTTAGGCATGGAACGCGAAGAACCCCTAGTACATATGCCCAAGGAAGGCTATCTGAGCTTAAGATCCATCAAGTAAAATGATTATTGGAGCAAGTTGTTGAAGAGGAAGGTGAGCTAAGAAAAAGAGAGTGTGTGGAGGAATATAACAAAGATCCTTTCCTCTGAAAGAAGGAAGTGAGATTTTGTGAGGATGAAGAAGAGTCATCACTTGAAGAGGTGGTGAATAGGAAAAATTTTCCTATTTAAAAGTTGGCATCAGAAGTATCGGCAAAGGTAGACCAAATGTGGGACTCCTTAGATAATAGATTTCAAACCGTTCTCAAAATAGTAGAGGAGTCTAGAGAGCAATGTAGTGAATGAGAAAAGAGAAAAAAGAGAGAAGCGGAATATGCATGCAACAAGGGTAAGGGAAAAGTTTCCATCATCGAAGAGGAAGTGGATTTGGATATAGACAATGATAGTGAATATAAGATATGCCAATACAACCATCCTAAGGGATGTTGCCTTGTAATCTCACATCTGCAAGAGTCTGGGGTGTATGCACTCAACCCACGATTGAATAGAAGGCAACCACCCTAAAGGTTACCTTATCCCCAAGGTAATCCAAGATAGTTCCACCAACACTTAAAGTATTATCCAAGTGAAACTCCACCACAACTAATTGAGTAGTATCAACAGTGGTAGCACCACAATCATGGGGAATGCCACCACCATGACAACAGTATCCTTACCATCAACCTGATCCATATGGATATTACGTGCAACAACCAATCTCTCCACGTGACTCTACTAGTCACGTCACCTCTCAACCTCACTAGCAAACACATGAGTAGTATAGGACTCCTTCTCCTAGGGGTAATGTTCCACAAACATACCATCCTTCTCATCTGACTCCATCTCTTCCACCCTTAACTCCATTACCACCTGCTCCAGCCATGCAAGGTGAGATCCCTGCCTAGCTGTAGTAACGGAATGCTACAAGGGTTATTAATTCCTACCCTACTATTGGTCCAAAAAATTGCACAAAGAAGAGACCTTTCTTTAGAACCAATAGTCCAACCAAGTCCTTACAGTCACAAGCGACTAATTCTTCGAATGCCTTATGCCCAATCGAAACTTTAGAACTCCCTTTAATTCAAAGGCCACATTCAACACATACGGTCATGTTAACTCATGTCATCACCGATTGGATAAAAGCTGGCCATCTTCCTAGGAAATTCTATAATCCTGGGAGTCCTCTTATATATCTACAAATTGCTAGGAATGAATGGTGCAAAGCTCTTTTGGATTCAGATTCCAGTGTCAACTTAATCTCTCAAGAAATGTACAAAGCCTGGAACCTGCCTCCATTAAAAAAGAGTGACATTCATTTAGAGTTGGATGACTAGTCCATCATTGTCCTATTAGGACTAGTGTTGGACATTTTCGCCACTATTTGTGGATGGTCATATCCAACTGACTTTCAAATGATTCAAGTGGACAATAGTAAGGGGGACTTCCCAATCATAATGGGAAGAGCATGGCTAAGCATAGTTGATGCGTGCCTAGGAATCTATGATCTTGCCCTAAAATATCAAAGGAAAATATGTTTAGAAATATCGAGAAGAAGAAAGTTCCATGCATCGCATACAGTGAAACATGGTGTAATTTTGTGCAGAAGTCATGGTTTGTACGATGTTTAACATTGCTTGCATGCAATTAGTATGGATAAGTGACTAATATACAAAGATGCCTATATGCAGTAGCCACAAGACAAGAAGGCACCCAGTGGCTAGTAGCTAATCAAGAAAGGAGTTCAACTATATGCATGGAACCGAGGGTTTGACTTGCACTTACATCAATAGCATAGATACATTAGAGCAAGCCCATCGTCAACTTCTAAGTCTTAACATTGAAAATATCAACTGGGGAAAGTTGAAAATCCCTGATAAGTTTAAGTAGGAGTCCCTTGAGTTAAAACCATTGCCCACCGATATGGAATACATGTTTCTCAAGAATGGCAAATCGGTAATTATTAACGCTAGGCATGTTCCTCAACAAAAAGAGAGACTGCTGAGAGTGATAAAAAATGGTCAAAAGCCTTCGCTTGGTCATATCCTGAATTAACTAGAATAGATCCTAGGATATGCCAACACAAAATTTACACTAATCCCTCCATGAAGCCTTGACGACAACCACAAAGCCAACTTAACCTAAAGCTTAAGCAAGTGGTTAAGAAAGAAATCAAACAGCTTCTACAAGTTGGGTTCATATACCCCATTGCTGATAGTGAATGGGTTAGTCCCTTAGTTATTGTGCCTAATAAGGGAGGTAAATGGAGGGTGTGCATAGATTTTAGGCTACTGAATATGCCAACATTCAAAGAACACTTTCCATTGTCATTCGTCAACCAAGTCTTAGACACCATTGTAGGGCATTGCTACTATAGTTTTCTGGATGGGTATAGTGGGTACAACCAAATACAAATAGCCCTAGAAGACTAAGCCAAAACTATGTTCACTAGACCTTGGGGAACATTTTCATACAAACAAATGTCATTTGGCTTGTGTAATGCCCCTACAACATTTCAACAATTAGTTCTAAGCATATTCCAACAATAGATAGGAAATGGTGTGGAGGTCTTCATGGATGACTTCTCCACCTACGGAGCAAACTTTAATCAAGCCTTGGATTGGTTAGAGTAAGTACTAAAATGATATGTAGAAACCAACTTAAGGCTCAACTAGCAAAAAATCCATTTAATGGTCCAAGAAGACATTGTACTAGGGCATAAGATTTGACAAATAGGGATAGAGATAGACCTCAAAAAGATTAAAATCATCCAAGGAATCACTTGGCAACCTAAAACTATAAAAGATATCTGGTCATTCCTTGGACACATTGGCTACTATAGATAGTTTATTGAGAAATTTTCAAAGGTTGCAAAACCATTAGTTAAACTAACAAAAAAGGACGTACCTTTCAAATGGACCAGAAATGCAAACTAGCTTTCCAAACTTTAAAACAAAAGCTCATAGAAACACCCATTCTACAAGCTCCTAACTGGTCCAGACCATTCCACATAATGACTGACACATCCAACTATGATTTAGGAGTTGTACTTACATAGTTAGATAACCAAACATGTCCTTATTACATCCACTGTGCAAGTAGGAGTATTGCTAGTGCACAAATTAACTACACCACAACAGAGAAAGAATTAATGGGTGTAGTGTTTGCACTAGAAAAATTTAGGCTCTATGTCTTGGTCTATAAGGTATTTGTGCATACAGATCATAGTGCAATAAGGTTTCTAATGAATAAACCAATGGTGAGCCATCGCATCATACGATGGCTCGTAATCTTACAAGAGTTCGATCTTACAATGATTGATCGTAAAGGCACCGAGAACATAGTTGCTGATCATTTATCTCGGTTGCGATGGGACAAAAAAAAGGATGAATATCCACTCTCTAATCATGTCCCTTATGAAATCTTCTTTGCAGGTGTAGTAACTAATCAATTGACCACAAAGACAAACTGGTATAGTAGTATTCTCATCTATCTCCTTACACAACAAACACCACAAGGGTTAGACATTAAAAAGAAACAATAGTTTCTTCACCAAGCCAAGTATTTTATGGAGATCAATGGACAACTTTATAAAGTATGTCTTGATGGCTTAGTCCAATAGTGTGTTCCCAAGGTGGATCAATTACGAGTTCTCCAAGACGCTCATGAGGGTCCTTGTGGGGGTCATTATGCTAGGAGATGAACAATCATTAAAATCTTGCTTGCAAGATATTATTGGCCTACATTATTGTAGTACATCCATCATTTCATCCAATCTTGTGAGTGATGTCAACGTGATGGGGGAATGATTGCTAGAATGGAGGGTCTGCAACAATGGATTCAACCTTTAGAACCCTTTGATATTTGGGGAATTGATTTTATGGGGCCTATTACACCAATGTCCAATGAAAAAGCCTACATCATTGTTGTCATTGACTATTTTACAAAATGGGTAGAAGCAACCACCGTTAAGGATTGTACATCATCTACAGCTACACGATTTATTCAACAACAAGTCGTAAATAGGTTTGGCATGCCGCGTGCGCTTATTTCAGACAATGGCACACACTTCACAGGTGCAAATTTTTGGAAATTAATGCAACACCTAGGAGTTGAGCATAAACTAACTACACCATACCACCCTCAAGAAAATGGTCAAGAGAAGGTCACCAATAGAGAGATTACAAAGATATTGACAAGAACTATTAGCAAGTATAGGAGAGACTAGAGCACCAAACTAAACAATGCTCTTTGGGCATACTGCTCCACATGGAAACTCCCTATAGGGTACTCTCCCTATGAGTTAGTGTATGGTAAACTTCCAATGCTCCCTATTCAAGCAGAACTCTATATACTATACACAACATGTGATCTCAACCTTGACCTTGATCTAGCACAAAACGAACGGCTAATGAACCTTAACTTGCTAGATGAGAATTGACTAGTTGCCCTATCATCTAACGAATTGCATAAGGCTTTTATTAAGCAATGACATGACCTAAGGATTAGGAAAGTTAAATATTAACAAGGAGATAAGGTTCTCTACTAGAATCCCACACATGTGCCATAATGAACTAAATTTCAAACACTATGGGAAGGACCTTATATTACTCATGCAACTTTTCCTTTAGTTGCTATGATGATTTACAAACCTGAGAGCCTAGACAAGACACTATTGGTCAACGTCCAACAAACCAAACCTTTCCATGAGCCTAGGATAGCCAGTACCAAGGCTACCTCTATTGGTGGACAACCTTGCTCCCTATTTCGTATTATCTCCTACCACCTCAATCATGGGGGAGATGGCCACCAATGCTAACCATTCAAAGCCCTTAGTTCCTTTTTTATTTTTGTTTTGCACATTTTTTATTTTACACATTTTTTCATATTTACTTATTTTGGTTACACCATCATTCCCAATATTACTATTTCTTTGTTTTATTTACTTTTATTTGTCTTACAATAAGTGCCCATGATGGTGAATTGTATTATAATAATGTTGATTGCTAATGTTTGGTTTTTACCTTTGATTTTCAATGTCAATACTAAGATATGGTTCTTTTGATAAAACCGGTAATGAGTCCACACCATCCATTCATCCATTCAACTCTGTGGTCTTCCTTGGCTTGGAACTGTATTGTCCCTTTTTCTAAATAAACTTATTAATGAATTGGTGGCTTGGTATTCTTCAAACCGAGGAAGGACTCAATGGTTGAAAAGGGTGGAACTTCAAGGGGATTCGATGCACATGTGCTAGATATTCTCTTGGATACTTGGATGCTTTTCATGGGTTTTTTTCCATTGTGCCATTGATCAAATATCAAGAAGATGAGTGAATAAAAATAAGTTTTTACATGGTGTGGTTTTCATAAAAAAAAAAAAAACAAAGCTGGTGAGAATTCAAAGCACACCCCTTAGACATAATAAAGAAATATGGGCTATAAGCATTGGTTATGGCACTGGAAAGACATGTTACCCATGCTTGAAGGTTCCTTCTAACTAAGGCCCTTTCTCACTTCCTGCTTCTATCTTTCTCTCCTTGGAATGGTGGTGACTCTTTGGGGAAGCATTCTTATTGCTTAAAGAGGATAGATTGGTCAAGTGTATTGATGCGAGGTAACTGAATGTGGTTGGTTTAAGTTTGGCTTTGGAATGAGTTCTACTCAGTCACCTTAACCATAAAACACACAAGGGACTCTACACAACCTTACTTTTGGGATTCCATTCCATTTTCTACTCTCCATGTTTCTTCCCATTTCCCACCTCATTGCTAGTTTTATGATTAGTCTATATTTTTGTTGATACATTGTTTTTCCTTGGTAGATTATTGTGGGTAAGTCTTTAACCATTGTTTCCATATGTCATCCCTAGAGCCTATAGACTCTTTGGTTTGGTGGTTTGTCATGGCATAAAAAGCATGAGCCTACTGTGGGAAGGACCCACTGACATTCCTTTATGGTGCAATTGTTAAATTCTTTTCCTTAAAAATTTCTTACAATCAGCAATTTCTCATTTCATCTCCATCCATGACATTCATTTTATTGGGATCATTGTTGTTATTTTTCCCATTTTTCTTGTTCCCTATACTTTTCCACCCTATTGCTACTGGAGGTTCACTCTTAGTCATGGGGGCCCTATCACAAATTTTTCCATTCTACTACTTGTATCACCCCTACACCTTGGGTAGTTATTAGTGATAAACCTCTAACCCAGTTTCTACCATAGCCACAACTTAGCCAATGCACTTTATATTGAGGCAAGTTATCAACTGCACTATGGATTACCTATCCTTGCTCATTTGTAACTGTGTTACATGTGTAGATGGTGATTAAACGAACAATGTACTAGAATAGGAGGAAGCACTCAAGATGGACTAGAGCCAGAGCATTTACACTAGGAACAATCTTGGTCATGTGGCTATGGATAAACAACGAAAGGCGTAATCGTGACGTTGACAACAATGCACCTCATTTTCTTTTCTCTCTCTTCAAGTTGTTGGATGAGGGTCTGGATGTCATCTATGTACAGTGTTCACCACAAAGGGTGTGAACACCAATGTTGTAATATGTTTGTCGATCCATTCACCGAGCACTTTGAGTCTATTATTCCCTGTTGCTATTAGTTCTCATTCAGTCAATAATCCCGTACATTTCCAATATTTTGTAAGAAACTTGAGAACAAGTTTTTGTTCAGTCATGGGGGTATGATGAGCTACAATATTGAGTATGCAATATCACATCCACAATATCATGTATGCAATATCGAGGCCTTCTAGGTGATATTGGGCATCCAATATCGGGGCCTATCTTGTCTCCTATAAATAAGAGTGGGTGCACTTGGTTTGAGTAGCTTTTTGTTGAGTAGTTTGTTAATTAGCCTTAGCCCCTTACCTGAACTATTGCCTTTTCTTCCTCTTAGAGTTAGAATTATTTTTGAATGCCCGCAGTAGGAGTCATATAGTGAACGGATCCTCATTCAAGCATTGTGTACCTAAGAACACCTTGTGTATGGCAATAAAGACAAACATTGTGATAAACCTTGCAACATCTAGAATAGATTAATTAATTTTTAATTGTAGTTATTTAATGCTTTTCTTAGTTAATTAATGTTCTCTCTCTCACCCTATAACTCTCATAAGTAAGCACACTCAGTATGATTACCTCGAGCATGTGTGTAACACTTGGTAACCTAGTAATGATTAGCAATTGGTAATCCCAGCAGTGTTACACTGGTTTAGGATGTGTATGGCAAGTGAGAATGGATGCTAGTGTTAGGACTAGTTAAAGCATAGTTGAGTAGTTAAACTAAATTAGTTACTTAGTTATCTCTCTCTCTCCTCCCTTTGTAGCACTAGGCCATAAAACATAAAAATATATAAAAAATCATATACCTTAAGTTTACTTAACCATACAATTGTGCTATACAAGTAAGCTTGGGAAGACAATGATTGACTAACTTGTCCTTGTTCCACAAAAGCGCATAAGCACTTAGTCCTTGAAATTTGACCGAATCATGCATGGACGCTCGTATTCGTATGGTTGAGTGTAGGGATACCTCGCTACTCATCAATCTTCGAAGATAATTACTTTTGTTAAAGATATCTAATAATGAAACCACTACATCTAATCTTATTGTTTTTAATACCATAGTAACTTAGTTGCAATCAATAGGTAATAATATAAAAGAATATGATCAATGCATTGCTTTATTACAATCTCTTCCTAAATCATGAGGTAATTGTAGTGATAAAAAATGTTAGTAACTAGAATGGAACACCAAGAGGTTCATAGGCACACAACTTTAACTTGGAGTTCACGTGAGGGCTTGTTGGAGGCAAAGACAGGGTACCTAAAATGGTCTTGTCAATTGAATGAGAATTTACCAAATGTAATGCCAAATGGTGCTAAGTGTTTACATAGTGTTCATGGTGTTAGCAGTGTCAATAGGGGTGAGTCTAGTCAAGGATTTTAGTGCAAAACAAGGGTGTCAATGCATGGTGGTGTGTTAAAACAACTAAAAATACAAATAAAATGCCAAAATGCGAGTAAAAATGTTGAAAAATGCATAGGGGAGAGAGCAATAGAGAAAGCGGCACCACCCCAAATAGGGTTGAGCATAGTTAACCTCAGAAGGGATGAGAAGGTACAAAATATATAGCAAGTGTACTGGATAGTGTAGTCATAGCCTTAGGATGTCTAACTATAAAGACTGAAATTTTGCCATGGTGTCTATGCCTGTTGGGTTGGCCACCGTGATGTGCAATGGACTGCGGTGGTCTACGGTGAGCTTGTGTGTGAATGCCTTGCCTTGCTAAAATTCCAAATGTGCTTCCAAAATGCCAAATGCCAAGAATGTCAACTTTCAAATTTTCCAACACCTAAAATGTAGAGGGATGGGGTATTTATAGGGCTAGGTTTCTCATGAAGTGTAGATTAGCTGTCACGTGGTAGTAGGATGGTTGGGACTACACTGCACCCAACTACGCTCCCACTAAAGCAAGTGGTTTTATATTCTGGTATGCTTCAATGAACTCTGCAAGACTACCAGACTATGACTACACTACCAATTACATGTTTGTGAACTGAACAGGACCACAATGTACCTAAAAAAGGCAAAAAAATGCAACTTTGGAGACTATGCTCCAAGACTACGTTGTTCACTCTCTCAAGTGGGGTTAAGTGTAGTTACAATTTAGGGACAAAAGAGAGTACAACAAAGATGCCTTTTTGCTAACTACACTTACTATATGTGTGTTGGAGCTAAGCTAAGTGTTGGTGCTACGTTGTGGAGGCCTTTCAATGCTATTCTTCCTGACTACGCTCTAGTCTGGGGAAGAGCATAATCCAACACTTAGATAAATTTTGCATAAAAGTGGTTGCCTGCTAACTACGATTTCCATGGAAGGCTGACTACACTCCCAACTAGGGTTAAGCATAGTCCTAGCAATTGGAAAGCTTTTTTGCAAAATCTGGCTTCTAGTTGACTATGCTCCAATCTAGTGGAGAGTGTAGTCTCAACACTTAGAAAATTTTCTACCAAACTGGGTCTTCCATGCTAACTACACATGGCTACACTCCAATGCAATGAAAAGCATAGTCTTAGCACTTAGAAAAATCTACAGTTGCTAGCTTGACACTTAGAAAAATTTTCAAATTGGCCTTTGGTGTTGACTATGCTCTCTACTGAGCTAACTATGCTCCAATGCAGTGGAGAGCACAGTCCCAACACTTAGAAACAATTTTCAGTTTCTTTCCTCATGATAACACTTAGGCAAAATTGCAAAAAATTAGTCTTTGGAGCTGACTACACTTCCTACTAGCTAACTATGCCCTAGGGCAGTGGAGAGAGTAGTCCTAGCACTTAGAAAAATTTTCCTTGTGTTGACATTTAGATAAACTTGTAATTGAGAAGTTGTTGCTCAAATTTGGTGGTATTTCATTAGCCCCTCTTTGTTGACATTTGGAGGAGTGGCTCGAGAGATGTCAACAAAGAATTACAAAATACCATAGTAGGCTTGGCACCAACATCACTCTTCCATGCATGGTCGGATGTTATTGTGCCATGCTCAAGAGTGTTGTGGATAGGGATATTGTAGGGGCAAAATGGTATAGGTAATGTGCTAGGGGATAATAAGGGAGATGAAATGCAAGTAGGGTGTTATGATGCAAGATGCAAAGTCAACATGACTAATAGTGATCATGGCACTAGGGTGGCTTACCTTTGAGAAATGTTGACCTCTCATCAGAGTGCTCATGAGAGAGTCAAGATGGATTCAAAGCTTGATCAATTATGAAATTATAGCTCTGCTAATTCGGTTCGAGGCATGCTTTTTTCCCTTTTCTTTTTTTATTTTTTTTTCTTTTTATTTTTGCACTTTTTCTTTGTTTTTTCTTTTTGTTGCAAGGTGAACCTTCCTTGTGTTCTGCGGTTTGTTAAAATGATGACTATGGGATGCTTTCCACTAGGTGGATTACGTGCCACCGAATGGGCTTTTCTTTGATGCTTTCGAAACCATGTTGCATCTATGGGACAAGTGTTTCCTCCTTAGGATGACTTGTGCTACATCTTCCTGGGCTTTGACCAACCAATAGAGGCTTCCCATAGGACAACTCATGTTATGTCTACCTTGGGTTCTATGGTTTGACTTGCGAGAGGATTCCATGTAGTCATATAGTCTTGACTATGTGAGGGAATGCAAGGGTATGTGAACATAGGGATGGGTGTAGGCCACAATGAGGTAATAGGGGTGTGCACTCTTGAGAGGCTTAACTAGTCTAATCATGCACATCAAAGTGGTGTGGCAACTTGCTGTTACAATGAGATCTACCTTTGCACAACTGCCTCTAGGCTTCATCCTACAAACATAACTCCAAGAGGATAAGAAAATCACAAAACATGAAATGCAACCAAAATGTCAGGGGAAATGATGTTGTGAGTGCTCCAAAGGTCGAACTAATGGAAAGAGCTCAGAAAAAGTCAACAAAATGGTAGGGGGGCCATGATGTTGCGATTTCTCCAAAGGATGTGGTAGTTGCAGGTGTTCAAAAAGCCAAAAAAAATGTCTAGGAATAATAATGTTGTGAATGCTCCAAAGGTCGGGGTGGTGGCAAGTGCTAAAAAAAACTAGCAAAATGACAGGGAGCCATAATTCTGTAAGTGCTCCCAAGGCTAGACCAATGAAAAGAGCTCAAAAAATCAAAAAAAATGGTAGGGGACCATAATGTTGCAAGTTCTTCAAAGGCTAGAGTGATGGCAAGAGCTCAAAAAAACAGCAAAATGGTAGGGGGCCATAATGTTGCAAGTGCTCCAAAGGCCAGAGAGATGACAAGAGCTCAAAAAATTAGCAAACTAATGAGGGCCATAATGTTGCAAGTGCTTCAAAGGCCAAGTTGATGGCTAGTGTTCCATTTTGGGACTATTGTATCCTTGCCCATATGGTGCAGAAAAATGGGGGGAGGGGGAAGGAGGGAAGTTAAAATTATTCTTACTCTCTTGCTTGTGGAACTATGTATGACTTATGGCAAACCTAGTTTAAGGTCTTGGTAGACCATGATGTGCTAGTTTTTAGTCCTAGCATACTACTGTGTGCGAGTTTAATGTCATTGCAGATGAGTTGTGCTAGTTTATAGTCATAGTAGATCGTTCTGCCAGTTTACCATTATAGTGAACAAGTTGTGCTAGTTTCTAGTCATAGAAAACTATTGCACTAGTTTATTGTCATAGTGGACAAGTTGTGCCAGTTTATAGTCATGGCAGAGTACTATACTAGTTTAACATTGGAGTAGATGTGCTATTGTGCTAGTTTAATGTTGTGACCCAAGGAAAAATGTTGTTCCAGTTTAATGTCATAGTAGATGAATGTGGTGGATGCCAATTTAACACCATAGCAAATGATCTGTGCCAGTTTAACATCATAGTAGACTTGTTCTTATCTTGCTTTGTTGATATGTAGAACTACATGCTAGGCATAGTAGGGCTTCATGTATGAATGGTTTACTAGATTGGCAAACTCGTTGTCATCTTGATCAACAAGCTTGAATGCTCCATTTTTGTAAGCCTTAGTGACCAAGAAAGGCCCTTCGTAGTTGGTTGAGAATTTGTCCATGGGTTCACAAAAAGCCTTGAGTACTAGGTCCCCTTTCTTGATCAAGCACTAATTCTAGCTGTGACAGTGCTTTTGTCGTTGCTTTTCTTGGTATCATTCAATGTAATTAAGTGTCTACATGCACTCCTCCTCTATTAAGTTAAGGTCTAACATGATAGAACTTGCAATTCAAGGGGAAAAATTACTTTAGACTTGTAGATAAGACTATAAGGCATCTTACCTATTGTTGTTCGATGTGTTGTCTGGTAGGCCTAGAGTGTGTAGACTAATTGCTCATGCCATCATTGCTTGCTATTTCTTAGCATCTTCTTCAAAAGGTTGATGATGACTTTCTTAGCAACCTTCACTTAGTCATATTCCTAAGGGTAGTATAGTGATGAGAAGGAATGTTTGATACCAAAGTGCTCATAAAAAGCTTTAGTTTCAACACTACTAAATTATGGCATGTTGTCTATTACTATGGTCATGAGTAAGCCAAAATGAGTAACTATGTTATCAAGCACAAATTTGAAAACTTGTTGAAAGGTTATCTTCCTAAGGAAAATAGCCTCAACCCACTTGGTGAAATACTCAGTTATGATTATTATGAATCTATGCCTTGTGGAGAACTTAGGTGTTATGGTTCCAATGATGTCCAAGCCTCAAAGTTGGAACGACCATGTGATCTATGTTGTGTGCAATTTAGTTGGTGGCATGTGCATTAAGTTGCCATGTCGTTGAAACATGTCACACATTTTGACCTTGGAGATGTAATCATGCTTAATGTAAGGCAAATAATAGCCTAAGCATCTGATTTTCACTGCCATTGCCCTAAGTGCTATGTGACCTCTACACAGTCCCTCATGAACTTGTTCAATGATTATTTATGCTTCACTATCACTTACGTAGGTTAGTAGTATGCCATCATAGGATCTATGACACAATGTTCTATCATCCATGATGATGTACTATTGTGATCATTTATGCACTACATCTTTTTGAGTGATAGTTAAGTGTTGTAGAGGCTCATCCTGTAGAATGTACACTTTAATGTTGTCATACCAATCTTCTACATAGGTCATGCTAACTATGGTCATGAATGCAATGTCAATGATTTGCATGATAGGCACAGTGCAATCTACCACTAAGGTGGGCAATGCATGGAACATGTTAGGTGCAATGCTTAATGCTAATGTTGCTAGTATGTCAATTATGGCATTTTCATTCTGAGGAATGTGTTGGACATCAGCTATTACAAAGTTCTTAAGAAAGTTCTTTGTTAGATCACAATAAGATTATAAATGTTGAGTCTTGCAGGCGTAAACCTCTGTCACCTAGTTAACCACTAATTGCAATTTTCCTAGGATTGCTAGGTGTTGAATACCTAGGTTGCATGCTATAAGGAGACATTCATACTCCACCATGTTTTTAGTGCAGGAAAATGCAAAACAATATGCAAAGGGTTAGATCTCCCTAAAGGGAAACATGATAATGGTAGCGATGCTACCCCCTTGAGAGGTTGAAGCTCCTTCAAAATATAGAAGTGCCTCATAGTTGTTAAGGCTTGACTAATGCTACTAACATGCTAATTTGGGAATTCTTTGGTTAATAGTTGCCTAATCAGTCATGGGTAAAGTCATGAGTTGTGTCACTATAGCTTGACCTTTTGTCAAGGCTTGCACAATGTAATGTAGGTCAAACTTCGTTGTTATTACTTTCCATCATGTAATACAACTGCTCTTGAAGATGTTTATTATGATTGCTCAAAGTACATTATTTTTTCAAATGATGTTGACTTAACTACAGAAAAGGTAATGCCTCCACTTCTTGAGTGAGAAGACTAAGGTGAGGTAGTACTTTTCCACATCATCGTATTTCACTTCACAAGCAATGCATGGTTTAGGTAGTAAACTAGAACCTCTATACCATCATCTCACTTTTGGCAAAGTAGAAAAGTGATGGATGTGTTAGGAGTGAAAAGATAGATGTAAAAGGATTTATCTCCTTACTAAGGGTGAACCATAGGAAGTTGTACCAACTCTTATTTAAGATGTTGCATTAACTATAACTTGTTAGTTAACTACATAATAAACCTATGTATGAATTTCAATCTACCTTGTAACCCTCATAGCTTCTTAAGGTTGGCTGGGGTTACTAAGTTGGTTATGGCCTTAACCTTATTGAGGTTTATGTGTATTCTTGGTTTGGACACTACAAAACCAAGCATATGGCTTGTTCTGATGCCAAAAAAACACTTCTTGGGGTTCAACCTAAGATGTATGTCATTGAGTAAGCTTAACATTAATTGCTAAAGATGGATGTTATTGCATGTGGATATGTTACTCCTATGTTCTTGAGTCCAAAGGGCATCATGGTATAATAAAATGTACCCTAGGAGGTTATAAAGGTTGTGCTAAGTTGGTGCTTAGGGTTGATCCTAATATGGTTGTAGCTCGAGAACCTACTCATGAAGGATAACAAGGTGTGACCAGCTATGGTATCAATTAGTTGATCAATACTAGGCAAAGGGAAGTCATCTTTAATGGTTACCTTGTTTAGATCCTAGAAGTCAATGAAAATTCCTATACTTTCATTTTTCTTGGACACAACTATGATGTTGGAGATCCATTATGTGTAGTCAATAGCCTGAATGAAACTAGCTTTATAAAAATTGGTGATTTCATCACAGATTTCCAATGCCACGTCAAGTCAAATCTTGTGTGCTTTTTGTTTTACTAGCTTAATGCATGGATCTAGGATGATATTGTGCTAGACTAGCCAAGGGTCTGGGCCTGACATGTCCTCATATGACCATGTGAATGTCTTGATGTTATCGTTTAGCACCTTAGCAATGTCTTGGACATGTTGGGGATTTAGTAAGGAGCTTAATTTTAGCATTTTCACCTCGCCATTGGGTGTTGTTCCAGGAATCTCAATGAGAAAAATCCTCTATGACATCCGTTGCCTCTAGATCGAGAGCCTTAACCAAATGGTTAAGCTAGTCTAGTGGTGTCTCTATGGATGTTATATATTTAGCATAGGTTTTAGGCTCAAGCTCTAAGCAATGTGTGTTGATGCATCACTTGATATCACCATGAGACCTAGTGAGGACCAGAGGTAAAAGAAGCTGCTCAAGCATGGCTATGTCATATTCCTGCAAAACAAACCAGAAAAATGTTAAGAAACACATGTCTTAACCAAGTTAATGTGCACAAATGAATAAAAGAAATATGATGAAAATTTGCCTAAGTATGCATAAGAGCTATAAAGAAGTAAGCATGTGTGTGTCAGTTTTAGGCCTCAACAGGCCATGCATGCTAGTTTTAGGTCATAGCAGACCATGTGTGCCAATTTTAGGTCTTAGCAAACTGTAGAAGTGTTAGATGTGTGCTTAGGAAGTGAAATCAACTCAAGCATTCATTGGGCAATGAAACATTCAAAATTTTGGCTAAGGCATTCACAGAGCGACAAAATGTTGCAAATTTTGACTAAGTGTGAGTGACTACTCTCTCACCCAACTATGCTCTCATCCAAAAGTTAAAATTTTAGTGAAGTGTGAAGCATAGTCCTAGGTTGGTGGATCATTAAATCACCCCAGGGAGTGTATATAGGTGTGTTTTACCATGGGTAAGTTATCATTTTCAAGTTTTCAAACATAAATTTTAGAGTGTATTCTTGCCATTTTTATTGTTTCACACTACCTGTGAAGAGTGTAGTTGGAGCAAGATGATGTACTGAAGTGAATGCCTGCTCCCAAGATTAGCAAACGTGGATGAGGGGAAGCACACACTAGGCTACCTACCACAAGCATGTGTGGAAGAGAGGAGGTCATGGCATTAGCCAAGTACCCCAACTAGGCTATTCCCTTTGTTGTTTTTCACTTATTTTTTTATTTTCCATTTTGAGGGTTGGGAGCATAGACATGAGGGCATGCCCTACCAAGGTGGGCTACCATCATCATGGGCCATTTCATCCACCATGGTCGAGGGGACGTGCATGTTTGGAAGGGTTTTGTGTAATGAGAGTTTCCATGTGTTATGCACATGGGTTTCTGCTAGGCCATGGTAGAGGGATTTGCAATGGGTGCACACAAGGGACATGAGGTTTATGAAATGATTTAGTTTTCATGGGGGTTTCGAGAGTTCGTACCTATGATAGCTACCAATGTAGCTGTAGGTGGAGGAGGCCATAGACTACCACAAGGGCTACACATGGGGTTGTAGGGCTAGGAAACGTTTGCTCACTGTTGGGGTTTCCTAGGGTTCATGCAGTGTTTGAAAAAAAAATTAGCTTCTTTGAAAAAATAAATTAAGAAGGGGGGTAGGGAGCTAAGCACATCAAGGGCCACAAGGGTCGTGGGGTGATTCTACCCCATAGCACGATAAGGGCTGCAAGGGCATTACACCCTACAACATGACCATGTGGCCATAGGGGCTAAAAGATAGCTCAATGTCAAGGGTGCATTTTTTATGCTTTTTCTTTTTTATGTTTTTCATATTTTTTTGGGGGGTGATGCAGGGACATGAGGCATTGCATGCCATGAGGGCCATGATGATTGATGAGTGGCGAGGTACCCCTACACTCAACCATATGAATACGAGCATTTCATGCACAATCCAATCAAACTCCACAGATGGGCTAGTTGTGGTATCTAGATAGTTACTCATTGATCGTAGTTCACTGTCTTCCCATATGGACTAGTATTTGCTTTTTCACATATCGTTTACTCCAAAGTGAGGTGTATGATGTGTTTCCTATCACTATGCTACTCCTGGGGACAATGGAAAATAACTTTTTTTTTAAGTTAAGAGGGAAATGGAGAAGAGAATCTAAGCTAGCCTAAGTACGATGAGCATCCATCCTTAATCATCTATACACATCTTGGACCTTGTGTACTACCACTGGGATTACCAAGCACATGTCCTAGGTACACTTCTAGGATACCAAGTAATGATACTTAAATGCTCATGATTAAGTCGTACTCATTTTGCATTTAACAATAAGGGTAGGAGGGGAAGGTAAAGAGATATTAAGTAAGAAACCAATAAATAAAAATTAAACTAAGTGAATGCTACAATGATGAAGTAATCTTGATCTTTATTGCCAATCAAGTGCATGTCCAAGTACATCACACTTGAATAAAGGTTCTATACAATTACAATCATCACACTGCGAGCATGCACAAAAAGATCCTACTCTAACACTAACTTCCTACCTAATACCTAAAAAATGACAAAAATGATCCTACTCTAACACTAACTTCCTACCTAATACCTAAAAACTAATTGACTCCCTAACTCCTTGCGCCTACATGTGTATTTATAGGCCCATACAGGAGTCACGATATTGTGTATTCGATATCGCTTCTTAGGTAACGATATCGCATACCCGATATCATGGGCCCAATATCGAGGGTCCAATATCAAAGCCTACTAAATCATGATTCATAAGACCCCCATGACTGAATGAAAACTTGTCCTTGAGTCAAAAAAAATGAGAATAAGCCCCATTGATTTCATAGTGGATAGGTATGGGATTATTGACTGACTAGGAATTTATTCATGCTGCAGTGGAGAATTAAATACAAAAAAATTAGGACAAAAACATAAAAATTACAAAATTTTCTAGAAACTCATGTGGTTCTTGGTGGTGATGGTTCCTCCAAGGGATGCTTCCCCTTATCTTATGCTCTAGGTTTTGGAATTTGATGGCTCTGCAATAGTGCCTAGAGCTTTTCCTCTTTAGTTTGAGGATCCTTTGTCATCCATGCTGATGCTCCAATGTTTGATGGAGTCAACACCTCCCATGGACATGATAGTTGTGGGAACATTTAATTTTCTTTAACATACCAGGCTATAAACAACCATCATTCCTCCTTGTAGGCTTTGGCTTTGTCTTTGTACTCCTGAAAATCAGTACATGTCTTTGTTCCTCCTCGTTTTCTTTAACATAGCTAGATGGTTCATGTCTTGGTTGACCATGACCAACTGTTCTCTTAATTGCTAAAAGTTTTCTTCAAGAACATTCTTCTGTTTCTCCATAGTGGTCAATCAAATATTGTTAGCAACAAGTTGTTTATTCTCTTCTTGTAAGGTTCTAAGTGCCTTGGCATGTGCGTAGGTTTGTGCTTATGCCTTAGAGGCATTCCAGTTAGCCTTTTCCTTCTCCTCTACCACTCTTTTATTATCTTCCAGTACCTTATTGAGCTGCTTAGTCCTGAAAGTGTCCAACTAGTTTGTGGGTACAAAGTAAGATGGGTCCCATTGTGCAGCTTGCAGGGTAATGAACCTTTCTTGGAGTCTTGCCAACTCCACTTCTACATGCTCAGCCCTAATCTCTACCATGACCAACTTTCCTTTGGTCGAGATGAGGTTTGATTGTACTACCATGACATCTTGTGGGATTTTGAACAAGGATGTCATGACTTGTCCTATCTGCAGTAATCAATCAAGGACATCCTCATGCTCCATAGGAGTCATTAAGGGACCAGCTAGAATTTGAGCATCGCGTGCTCTTGTGAAATTCGTTGGTAGCACAACAGGGATGTTGAAAGATTCTTTGATGTGTTTTGTAACCACTTCTGCAACTCCTGCTGCATCTTAGTGCTACATGATCATTCGTTTCCAATTGCACCTAGAAAGATGTAGTGTTCCCTAAAATATGTTATGACCAATGGGTCTCCTCTCCTCCTATTTGGATGGAAAACTTGCCCCATGCATGATCAATAGAAACTATGGGCCATACGATATCGTCGATGATGCGAAAGAGATTAGCATCATCATAACTTCCCCAACTAACCATCTTAGCGATGGCCTTGACATGGCTCATCGATGGTTAATAATCCTATAGTGGTGGTGATGGTTAGTCTTGCTAGCTCGTGCTGGGCCTTGCTTCTTGTTGTTGACTAGGCCTAGTGCTTGAAAATCAACTGGGACCTAAAGTTTGAGTTGCAAAGGATCCCACCATCTATTCTTGCTTTGGCTCCAGTGTCTCACCAGCACTCTTCCTTGGGGTTAGTGGCTTTAGAAATTCAATGAACGAAACATTTTTGTCTCTTCTAGGGACATCATTTGTGTACCCCAGAATACCAGCACATTTGCACAACTTCCTAATAAGACAAGCTAAGGGCAAGATGAACTTCCCTATCTTTCATTTTTCAAACCCCCTCAAGATCTCCATGAGATACAAATGAGTAAGGTTAACATTAACCTTTCCCATCAATATCGCACTTCCTCTTACCGCATATGTTGAAATTTTGTTTAATCCTCTTGTAGGGAAGATGTGATAAGTACCAATCTTGAAGTATATTCTTTCTTTCAGTGTCAACTCTCCATTTATCTTATCTTCTTTGCCATACATTGTCTTCAACCAAATATTCCACGCATCAGCATTAGAGCAAGTGAGTAGGTGAGCAACTTTTGCCTCTGTACTCGAAAGGTTTAACACTTTCAAAATGGCCTTGGCAGAAAAATCAAAAGATACACCACTAATGTCAATTGTGGTGCCTTCTTCATTATTGTGTCAAAATTGGTACATTTTTCCTAAGTACCAAGCACCACTTTCAAAGAGGATAGGCCATAATGGAGACCCTTTGAGTTGGTCCCTAACGGCCTCAGAAGTGAATTTCATGAAAGGTCCAAAGTTTAATTCCACGATCACAACTATTAATGTGGACATTTCTTGGATATCCTGGACATACTCTGGGGATAACATGAGTTTTTGTCCCTATTCAAGTGCTTTAGCAACTCCTTCTACCTATCCCAATTTCACAGTAGCAAGATTCTCTTGATGGATGCTAAATGATTGCGCCTCCTACTCTACACATTGCTCAGGAGATGCTTGTCCTCTACCTCTCCTGGGTCATTTGGACTCACCTTGATATGTTCCTTCTTATTGTCCACATTTAGGGACCATCTGCAATCACATGGTGTTGACCATTAGTAAGGTTGTTTACAAAATTTAAATTATACCATACTTCTGCCTTAATGAATTCGTTTCTTACTTCGTGTGATTCAGAGTTAGAAAATTTTTTGGTAATGTCCCCTAAAAGTTTTAATATTGAACCCTCTTTGATTAGGTGGCTTCAAAATTTTAATTTCCCAGTATAGGTAAGGAGATGAGATTGTTTTTGGCAACATATTTATTATTTTTATAATCAATTACCCTTTATAGTATCCTTTGGACGATGACAAATTTTGAAAAATTTATACGCAATTTAGAGTGTACCCCCTTTATAGTATCCTTTGGACGATGATGAATTTTGAAAAATTTATACACAATTTAGAGTGTACCCCCTCCCCCACGACTAAGTTGAACACTCTAGGTTTAGGTAAGTTCAAACAAAATGAAAATCAGAGCACTAGCAAGCGAGTTATGGCTATTGAAACAAGAGGTGTGCAAGTCGAAATTTGTGGAAGAAAATTTGAAAAACTCCCCTGGCATGAACAATTGCAAATGATGTTGACAAGCACGGGGGGTCCATATATATAATTTTTGAGGATGTGATATTGCGTATGTGATAGTGTGGCCCCGATATCATGGCCCATCAAAAATGGGGTACTTAGTTGATAAATTTCTAAAATTCTAAACTCAAAAATGAAGGACTTGAGGTCAATGTAAAAGGTCTAGGGTAATGTGAAGTAGATTGGAAGGCACAAAAAAGTATAATGGTGTAGAAGCTAATAATGAAATACATGAATTAGATGAAGAGAAAGGACATGTTTTGGTACAAAGGAACATTTGAATCGGAAGGATGATGAGGGAAAGAGTATTATTGGTAATGTAATTCTTGGAGGGTATAAAATGATGTGATGGTGTGCAAAAAGTACAAATTACAAAAGTCACGCAAGTGGGTCCTCCCCAAGGTAGGTTCCAACCTATAATGCCCTTGCATAACCACACCTTAAAATGTCCATAGGCACTAGAAGGGTTAAATATAATCCACACCAATTCCAAAAAACACACACATGTAGATACCACCATGATGAGGTATGAATTCAATACTACACATGACACGAGTCACAAAAACATGAACAATGAAGTGAGGCAAATTGTAGAAGGGATTTCAAAGATGGAACATGAGGTAGTTGACCCAAGGCACAATGAATCCTGAGTGTAGGGCATGATTAATGTGTCATTAGCCTGTTGCTCCAAACTTAAGACCAAGTCCATTCCTTCGATTAGTGACATCGCATTGCTTCATCCAATGATGGAAAACCATAAGAGCATCATGACAGCAAGGCGTACGATCACTTGACATTTCATTCAAGGGAGGAGTGATTTTTGCTTTGTGCCACACATGTTTCTTTTCTTGAAGTGCTTAATCTAGAGAAGCTACCTACCTTCAGACATGGGTACATGTCTTTCTAGTGGAACCCCCTAGAATAGCATTGGGTTTCCTTATTGAGTGCCTTTTTATTACTCTTACTCCCATTTTTTGTTAGATCTACAAGGATCTTAGTACAAACAGGCTACATGATAACTCCCACAGATGTCACCAAAGAGAATCCACAAGTCTCCTTAATGTTACACCCTGGCCATTCCTACTTAGTCCATTCTTCTTTGCTCTGGGCATAATGAGCACAAACTTACTTTAAGTTTTAATGATGTCAAGAATATCATCAAACCCAGAGTAGAACCTCTTATTAATAGGATGAGTGGGTGGATGTTGTGGGCTCGTTGTCCAAATAATTAGTCACCTGAGACTTGATAGCATAGAACAACACCTCAACCAACAAGTCACATGAGTGTTTTATTCATAGATGAGATTACTCATAAAAAGAAAAAAAGACAAAACAATAAATTGAAATATGAAAAACTAAAATATAAAAAATTGTAAAATTAAAGAAAAGGAAAATACTTATTAATTCTACTGTTGTTAGAATGGGGGATACCCCTCATAACTAAATGGTTGAGCATAGCAAGAATTAATAACTAGAATGTCAGGATCCTTGCATGTTGGAAATAGTGGGGCAAGTTATAAGATGTGGTTAATTTATAAGGAGTTGACCCACTATGGTACTTGTGACCATAAGATGACATGCAAGGATCAACATGTCTCCCCATGTGGCTATATTCATTGGGCCCCATGGTTGTTGGAGTATTGAGTGGTGGCCCTGATAAGGTAACATGAGGTGTTGGGTTCATAGAGGAAGATGCACCACAGTGTTGGACTTGTGCTAAGTTAGTGAATGCAGTGGTTTCTGAACTATGGTGTCCTTTTCTACGGTCACATCTAAGGAAGGGATGCCTATGATGTTGTGGAGGATTCCCACTGTTGTTGATAGTAGAAGAACAAGTAACATTCGTAGGTTGATGTTGTGGTGCAAAACCTTCTAGAACACTTGGTGATGATGTAGAAGGAGGTGAAGGATGATAATGTTGAAATTTAGGAGAAGTGTAATGTACACAAGGTGGTGGTCCTGTTGGAGAGGATATGGGTTGATAGTATTGAGGAGAATAATAATAATGTGGTGAGATAGAAGATGTTGACCTAGTTGGGAAAACAGGATGTTGAACTTGATAAGCACTTAGGTTTGGATGGTATGAAGAGTGTAACCAGTTTGGGGATGGCCTCCCCCACAACTAGGATTGTTGCCACTGTGATTGAACACAGTATTTTTGCATGAACTCTAGATGTCACATTCTTCCCCAATGCTCATGTAAATGTGACAAGATTAGGCATTGGCCCTTGGGATGATCATACAGGAAAATGTTACATTGATACATATGATTGTCAGTTGAGTTCTTATTCTCTTCAACCCTTTTTTCTGATTTTCAAAAGGTGTTTTGTCTTGTTTCTTAGGTTGTCATAATTCTACCTCTAATAGCATTGGCATATTCTCTACATTTTTCATATATCCATTCCATCATCTCATTGATATTTTCCTCAAATTCATCCAATGATTATAGTATGTGCAAAGATGGTTTTACCTCCTTGCGATTAGTTGATTTCTCCTCTTCATAATCATGGGCCCTTGTTGATTTTTGGGCTTGTTGATATTTTTCAACATTCTCCCATTTAGCCATTTCTCCTTCTTCTTTTGCTACCCGCTTAATAAGCTCTTGGAATTGATGGGTTTGTAGCTCGTATAGTTGACCTCGAGCGTACATCCCTAGGATCTCCCTTGTTTCATTATAGAGCCCATCTATGATATGGTACATTAGCCTTTCCTCACAGAACCCATGGCTAGGGAAATTGCTTAACAATGTGTAATATCTTTCTAAGGACATGTCCAAAGGTTCATGTTGCACTTTTTTCCACTCTTGGATTTGTCTCCTCAAGGTTGACACTCTCGCATAGGTTTGATATCTTTCATTAAATAGTTCTACCATTGTTAGCCAACATCGAATTGATTTTGGTTTAACAACCTATACCATACTTTTGCTTGGCCAATGTGTCATAGGAAAGAGCTTAAGTTTTTGCCATCCATTATCAATGTTATTCCATACATAGGAATCATGGAAGGCTTGTAGATGATGTTGTAGATCTAAATCATAACCTCCTGAAAACTTATGAAAGTTGTTTAAGTCAAGCATGGGTAGAAAACTTTCCTTACGATGCCTATGGGATATTCGAACAACCTCTTGTATTTCTGTTAGGCTTGTAATGGCCAATAGGGGTTCATCGTCACTAGGTATGTTATGCAGTTATGAGTTGGGATAATGTTGTTTGTGTTTATGCTCATAGGAGACCCCTACATCAGATTGGGTACTCCAAACTTCATCTTAATCATTGTATAATTTATTGGTTCTCAAATGAATTTCCTTACTAGTTGTTGCATTATCATGGCCTTGTGAGAGAGACATGGTTGTGAATTTATGTGTGATTTAATTGCAATTATTGTTATTATTATTTTCTGAAAGATATATCGTTAATACTTTGTTACAATGATCTTTTATGATGTAACTAATCTAAATAACTAGCACTGTCCTCAGCAACGACGCCAATGATGAGTGGTGAGGTACCCCTACACTCAACCATACAAATACGAGTGTTTCACGCACAATCTAGTCGAACTCCGTAGATGGGCTAGTTTTGGTATCTAGATAGTTACTCATAAATCATAGTTCGTTATCTTCCCATATAGACTAGTATTTGCTTGATCACATATGGTTTAGTTCAGAGTGAGGTGTATGATGTGTTTCCTATCACTATGCTACTCCTAGGGACAATGGAAAATAACTTTTTTTTAAGCTAAGAGGGAAAGGGAGAAGAGAATCTAAGCTAGCCTAACTATGATGAGCATCTGTCCTTAATCATCTATACACATCTCAAACCTCATGTACTACCACTGGGATTACTAAGCGCATGTCCTAGGTACACTACTAGGATACCAGATAGTGACACTTAAATGCTCATGATTAAGTCGTACTCATTCCATGTTTAATAACAAGGGTAGGAGAGGAAGGTAGAGAGATATTAAGTAAGAAAGCAATAAATAATAGTTAAACTAAGTGAATGTTACAATGATGAAGTAATCTCGATCTTTATTGCAGGTCATGTGCATGTCCATGTACATCACACTCGAATAAAGGTTCCCTACAATAACAATCATCACACTACAGGCATGCACTAAGGAAAGGGTTGAGAAGAAAAACTAACAAAAAAATCCTATCCTAACACTAACTTCCTACCTACTGACTAAAAACTAACTAACTCCTTAACTCCTTACACCTACATGTGTATTTATAGGCCCGACCCATATAGGAGTCATGATATTGTGTATCCGATATCACTTCTTAGGTCGTGATATTGCATACCCAATATCATGGGTCTGATATTAGAGCCTACTAAATCACAATTCATCAATGGTCATCACACCCTGCAATGCACAGTAGGATTTAGGGTGAGGTAGGGTATAAGCATGAGTGTAGGGAGTGCAAGGTGTGGTAGGTGCAACAAGCATGGTGCCCAGTGCCATAGTAGCATATGGCAAGCAAGGCATAGTGGGAGTAGCGATGTGCAGAGGTTGGCGGGGTAGTGCACGACACCATGACAAGGCACGATGTATGGAGAGCATTAGGGAAGTGGCCAAAACTTCATTCCCTACAAGCCATGGCTAGGACTATGGTCCCCATGCCTTGGAGGTGCAATTGATGTCTACTCTGAATGTCTTTTGGGGTAGTCATAGTGCCCAAAATTAGAAAAATTTCAACTCATTTTTGGACTATGATCTCTATGGAGATAGCCCAAAGTTAGAATTTTTTCAAAAGTTTTGGACTACGCTCTCCACTACAATAGTCCAAAGTTAGGAAAAATTTTGGAATTTTTAGACCACACTCTCTATTGAGGCAATCCAAAGTTAGAAAAAAATTTGCAAAAATTATGTAACTCACGCATAATGTTAAACTTATGAAATGTAATAATGCTAATTATGCAAATTACAACAATGATAAACCTATGAAAACTTGCTAATGCTAAACCTATGAAACCTATGAAAAAAAATGCTAATCCTATGCAAATGTGTTGTACCCCAGTGAGTACCAAGAATGTCAAATAAGTTGGATGATGTCCTATACCCACGGGGCCCTAGAGGGTGTTTCCATAATCAAAAATTTTTACCAATCCTTGTTATATTATGTTAACTTTGCTAAAATTAATTTAATAATTTTATGTCAAAATTTGTATTTAAGTATGCATACTAACACTTTGTTCATTACTTGGTGGTTGCAGGGTGTTACTGAAGCCTATCTTGGTCATCATGGAGCTCAGGGACATCTTGTGCTACCTGAGCGAGCCTATTCGTAACATGACTACACCAAATATGCAAGTGCGTGTTTAGGTGGTGTGGTTCTAACCAAAGGTTCATGAGTTCTTAGAGTACCTATTACAATAGTTTAGTATGATCATGTGGTCACACTTAGCAATGGAGGTTACTAGTGTCATCATCGAGATGTTGCTACCCATGGCTAACCAGGATATCTTGAGGTTCATATCAAATGAGCCTACTACTAGTAGTGATAGGACAAGTGATTTAGGTTGAGGCCCTAGGAATCCTCAGTGCCTATCCAAGATATGGCACATGATATGGTTTAGTTTCTATAACAAGAGCAACACCCTCTTTGTCATGTTGCAAGTGCACACCCTATTCCAAAATCCACCTAGAACTATCTATTATGCTAGAGGGTAAGTGCTCTTATGGCTTTCATAGTTTGTTTCTTGTTACTTGTATATGCTATCTTGCTAATGGCTCATGCTTAATGCTAGATTCAGGGTTGATGAGGAGGACGTACATGATGAGGCAGATGCTTTAGCCTTAACTTTCACCGCCTTGGAGGTGTTCTCTTCTAGCTCGAACATTTGAGAAGTTGTGCTTGAGCATGTGGGGTTTGATGTGGAGGTCTACCCCACCTACTACCCAGAGGCATACAAGCAGTGAAAAATCCACAATTGGTAGGATAAGGAGTGGGCCTTCTGTGTAATTAACATCGAGAAGATGCTTGCAGCACCACCCCCATCTCATACCCCATTTATGTCACATGTGCATTTACATTTTAAGTCATGTACTTGCTCATGTGTGCTTGTCAGTTTACCTTTTTCATGATGCTAACATTGTTTTGCCTTTTTTGCAGTGGTGGTTGCTTTAGGCCAAGTGACAGTAGTCACCACAGGTCAAATAGAGGGCACCCTCATCATGAAATATGGTGATGTGAAGGGCGCATAGCATTGGCTATGCCACAAGTCCTCAAAGGCATTAACAGCTAGGCTCACCTATGTAGTGTTGATGAACCTCTTTTTGGCCCTTATCCTAAGTATTTTGATGGTTGAAATGATCACCATCATTGACTCCTTCAGCAGTGACATCAGGCAATTCGTCACCCAAGTGTGCAGTTTGAGGGTAGTGCTTGATCTCAATGAGGCCTTCTTTGCCAACTTCTTTGGCCTCCTCAATGATGGCCCATTGATTGTTGATAAGGCCAATAGGGAGGTGGACTACAAAGGGGATATCAAGGATTTTTTGGGGGCCACTTGATCTTACAAGGGCATGCCAATTAAGGATCTACTTGTGCTTAAGATATGAAATCTCTATCCTCTTTTTCGCACACATGCCTTTTCATAGTTGATCTTCCAAGAAAAGATCCTTGGGGTGGAGTAGGCATGAATGATGAAAGAGGTGCTACTAGAGGGCACAAGGTTTAATTGGGCTACCTACATTACTACCAGCTTACATGCAAAGATCTCTAGGCTAGGTTTAACATCTAGGAGAGATCCCATGTTCACTTTGCATTATTTGTAGGGTACCTACGAAGGTTCGTAGAGCTTCTAGTCATACATGATGGTGGACATTAGGTGGTCTAGGACCATGAGCAGCTATCCAAACCATAGATCAAGCACCTATTTATGACCACATGGGCACAGGAGCCCCTAGAGGAGATCAATGAGTCATTATCTATAATGACTAAAGGTCCCATGGGGTGGTTACATTATTCATGAGATAGCATAGGTGAGGGTCCTCCAATTGGCGCCAGGAACATGAACAAGGTAGATTGTTATATTGCATAGATGGTGGGATCATCTAAGGAAAATATTAAGAGGCCATGTTCCATGGAGAAGACCACCCTGGAGGTTGAAAGACTAAGCAACAAGAAGATCCGTATCAAGTTCCAAAGATTGCACACAGAAGTGGAAAATTAGAATGCATAACTTGTTAGATGCATTTATTGTATTAATGTTTATTTATATTTTTATCTTTTCATTTATTCTATGCTATTAACTAGTACTAATGTGCTATGTGTATGCATTGGTTGCAAAGAACAGAGAGAGGACTACAAAAGTAGCAACTGAGGCAAAAAAAAAAAAAAGCACCTCCTTAAGGTGAGGAATGAGAGGTTCATGGAGATGGGTTTTTGGAGGTAACAAAGACCCTCCAGTAGTTGGAGGATGGGTTGCTCCACCTCAATGGGGGTGACTTTGATTACTTGTTTAATGGTGTACAACTAGGTGACCCCCTGCACTCACACCTAAGGGTTTGCTAGGTAACTACTTTGTGTTGCCATCTATTAGTGCCTTCTACTCTAGCATCTTTGGTTGTTTGGTTATATGTTGATTACATCATTGTGTTACAGCCTTAGATGTGCCTCCTAGTGGTCCCACTTCTACCTACCACATGGAGTCATGGGTAGACATGTCTGATAAGTTTGCCTTCATGGAGGGCATTATGGAGGACATGGTGGACCGTTTTCAACAGGCAAATCCCAAGCTTAGTATGTTTACTATGTTACTTTTCTTGTGTTGATTTACTAATCGAATGCTTAATTTTTGGCTAAAATTAATCTCTTATTTCATGCTAACAGGTTGTAAGCTTCGGTGGGATCTAAGTAGGATGGCCAAAGTGGATGCCCTTCCTGACCTCCCTCCTAAGCTAGATTAGGTGTCTCATTGCATGTACAAGATAGCGAGCAAGTGCACACATTCTTATGAAAAGGCATTATGGATTTGTAGGTGCTCAAACAAGCACCTATGGAAATGTGTGCATGAGCTTCAGGAGAGAGTAACCAGGCAAGATACAAAGATTGGAGATCTTCAATCTCAATATTACTTTCTAGCAGCTAGGTGACAGGGAGATAGCACCTAGTGGACCTTTGAAATAGAGTATGCTTAATATTGGTTAGCTCTCAAAGGCAAAAATGAGGCCACTTGCGAGATGATAAAGTAGTGGTTGGACATGGACTTTCTCACCTCGAAGACTTAAGACTGGAAGAATTACGACACTAAGGTGTACCAATGGGGGAAGACTCAAAAGAACCACAAACACCAATACGAGCATGAGCGTGATGTGTACCTTCAATGGTACAAGGAGGAGTCTATCAAATTCTACCACCTTGAGATGTTTCTTGAGGTGATTGGCAAGAGGCAAGCTATTGAGTTGTTTACATGACATATAGTGGTGAGTAGCTTTCCTGAGTGGCAAATTGCCATCCCTTTAGGAGAGGCTTTCTCTGCTACCTTTTTCATGGAGCCACCTGCTTTCTCTGAGACCCTTATAGGGATTGACTTTGGCCAGGAGGACTAGATGTAGCTTTTTAAGGCTAAGATCCTTCGATGCTTGAAGGATGTTCTTGAAAAGTTACCTCCAGAAGAGATTGATGTGGGACCCTCTCAGGTTAGTTGTTAACATTTTATGCTTTTTCATGTTTTGGGTTAGCTTGGTATTACAAGTTTGCTTACTAACTACTCATTTTTGTTGCAGTCATGGCAACAGGTACTAGGAGATGTAGTAAGCCCTAGTGACGTGGTAGGGGAGGAAGGACCTCCACCTCCACCTAGTACCACTAATTGAGCATGACTTGATGTAGCCCTATTGCTAAGCATTTTTTGCTATCTTTTGTTCTATGTATTTTGCTGCTTATGCTATGTACTTCTATTCCTGTGATATCTAATACATGTGTTTGCTATATGTGTATTGTGTAATGGGCAAACTTTTTTGTTTTGTATTTTTATGTTTATTTACTATGTGATTACTATGATTATCATGTGATGAGATAATATTCTAAATATGTGAAGTCTCTTTGATGATGGTGTAACTAGGACATTGCAAGCCTAATGCTAGTTCAAGGCCATTTCGAGTCACAATGATAGTTTTAGGCCATTTTAGAATGCTAGGGGTGTTCAGCTCAATTCCCTCAGTGCAGGAGGCAACATCATAGCACAAATGGAATGCTCATTTGCTAGGATATCCTCTGTGATAAGAATGGAGGTCAACATCTAGAATAGAGCTTCACGATGGGTAGAGGAGGTCATAATTAGGTCATACAGGCTTAGCGTTGTGTTCTTTTGCTTTAGCACTTGCTTGACCTAGGCTAGTGCATCTAGGAAGTCCTTACTAGTGTCTCGGCCTTTTTGTTGGCCTTAACCTTCTCCATTCATCATAAAAGATAGATCTCTCATGGAGGAGACTTGGACATGGCTTTTTTGGTTTGTTTGGAGGCCTAAGTGCCCAGTTGTGGCTTACTGGTGATGGCCTTTCTAGTTGTTTCGGCCATGGGAACTACAAAAATGGGGACTGGTTTGGGTGGGCCTAACACTCTCTGCTCTTGATGTTGTCTAACCATCTTATCAGCGAGATGCTTGTTAGGCCTACTGAGTTGCCACCTAGATGATCTATTGGTGTGGCTAGTAGGAGTGGCCTTTGGATGAGAAGGGACTGACATGTTACCCACCACTAGACTTCGAGTAGGTGAGGGGTTAGCATGTCGTGACATCCTAATGACAAATGGTGGCTAAACTATTGTTGCCACAACATGTTGTGAAACCCTAACCATGAAGGGTGTTGTGGGTGCTTGAGGTGGCACTCTAACAATGAAAGGAAACCTTGAACTTGTGGAGGCTGAGGGGGCCCCTATGTTACAAAAGGGCACATAGACCATGAATGGTCGTTGTAGCAGTTTTTAGTTATCGTCAATGCTGATAGCATTGATGATGTAACCTACATCATCTACATTTTAAAGAATCCTTGTATACCCTCATGGATTGGTTTTTAGGCCTCACTTGGTTGGTAGCATCAAGCAGCAACTTGCCTCTATCAATCATCCATTGTAGATCATCTTACAAGGCCATGTAAAAGTCAGTGTTGTTCCTGGGCAACTAGTGATAGTAACAAAACCTATCCAGCTTAAAATTTTTTGGCACTGGGGGCTCATTCAGGGCTATAGACATAGGGTTCCTTAGGAGCTCACAGTATCTATCATGTCTCTTATGAGCATCTATGCTGACCGAAATCGTCAGCGTCAGGCTGGAAGGTAAAAATAGACACCAAAAGATTATTAGAGAGACACAGCTAACCCTGCCTTCGTGTGAGGGCAAGTTGGAAAAGGAAATGTAGGTAGAGTTCCTTGGATGGTTTGCATGCAAATCAACCAAGAACTTCCCCAAGTTTAAGCTATGGCTTGCATTGGGGTTATCGTGACTAGTGACGTACGAAATATAAAAAGAGCTTAAAACTGTGATTGCATATACAAAAACATAAAATGAATTTAAAACAGAGTAAACAATATAATGGAAGGAAAAAATGAACTATATTGTATTTCTTAGACTGAATGTGCATCGGTCAAAGCGTAGCTACGCGTGTGGATGGCAAGTCAAGCACTAAGCCCCAGGGTGATGTGTTCAAAGGTCCTTGGATGTTAGGAATCATGTGCGCCCGTGCATCCAAAGTTGCTAGTCAGTGCTCCCTAAGCCATCAACCTTCAAAATTTTCAACCCCTGTTTATGTGAATGGACGAGGTATTTATAAGGTTTGGCTAGGCTCGGGTGTGAAATTCATGGATGGAATCAACGACTGAGAGATGAGAGGAAAACAGATCATATGACACGTGTTTGATGGATAGCTGTGTATGAATTAGATGTGTGCAGGTAGCCTATGTTCTTGACCAGATGCACTGTATCTTACAGCATGTGTTGGCTTATGCAAGCTAACTTACGCCCATGGGAGCAGATACAATTTGGAGTGTAATAGCTTGACACGCTCACAAATGAAGAAAATTTACAAAAAAAAATGATAGTGTACAACAAGAGAAATTAACTCTGACTCACTTGGAACTCCTTGATCCATGGATTGACTACTGCAGGGTGCTGATGTGAGTGGTCCTATGGCTATTTGAGGCACTTCTATCTCACACAAGCTTCCAACATGAGTTGATTTTATCTTGGCATGTCCTCAATGTGTATTTGGTGTGCTTTTAACTGGGCGTGATCGGTACTCACGCTGCCAGCGTGAGTTCAGCATGACCTCAGCATGAGTGAGATAAAAATGATGCATTTTACACCAATTTTTGATCTTTGAAGCCTGTTCTTTAAGTGCAATGATTGCCTAACTATGGTTGACCCTAAGAGTGAACTAGATGTTGAAAACTGAGCTTGAGTGTGTCTTGATTTGAGCCACTTTTGGTAGCTCACACTGGACTCACGTTGTTAGTGGGAGCTTAGCGTGAGTGATAAAATTTTGTGATTTTGGACCTAAAGTCTGGGATTATGGAGGTTGGGACTTGAAGTAGTCATTAATGGACCTTGAGGATGACTTGAACCTTTGAAGTTAGACCATTTTGACTTGGTTTTAAGGCTCTTGGAGTTGCTCATGTTGTACTTACACTGCCAGCGTGACCTCAGCATAACCTGGGAAAATTTGTGCAATCTGGCCTAAAATCTATACTCCCAAATGCTGAAACTTGAAGTGGATAATATTGACCCTATGAAGATGACTTGCATCCTCAGATTGAACCATCCTGGACTTGATCTTGAAGTTGTTGGATTTACTCACGCTGAGGGTAAGCCTAGCTTGATAAGCCGAGCGTGAGTTCCATTCCTTAGTCAAATTTTTGCCACCCAAAAATCAAAAGGCTCTAAGTTATACTAGTTTCAAAGTGTTAGGCTGAAATTGGTGGCATTTCATTGGTCCCTCTTTGTTGACATCTGGAGGAATCCACCCAAGAGGCATCAACAAAGAAGTACAAAACACCATGATGAACAAAGTACCAAGCATTGTCCATCAGCCCCTAGCTAGATGTCATCGCACCATTTTCAAAAGTACATGGGATTTGGAAAACATAGTTCAAGATGCAAGGGGATTTATTGTAACTTGGGGGAATCAAGATTTGATCAAGGGTTATAATTATTGTTGGAATTGTGGGAGAGGAATGATCTCATGTAAACAAGTCATGTTTTAGTCCTTGTTAGTAGCCAATGTTTAGCAGACTCGGAACCAAAGTATAGGAGGTGCATTCTTTGGAGAAATAGTACTCTTGTAGAGTGTTTATGGGAGCTCATTGTAAATACCCAAAGCCACATGATGATGTGCAACATGATCATTTGAGACACAAGTGTAACTATTTTTTTTCAAGACAATTTCCTTCCTGCCTGGGGCTTGTTTGGGACGAGCCAATGGTCTTTGGTCTATGATGTCAACGGGGTCATGAAGACCTTTTCCATGCATTTTGCTCTTTGATTTTTTGGTTCTCTTTTTTTGGAATTTTTGAGAGAGATTTCTTTCAATGTTGTGCTCATGCTCATGTGCGTGCATTTGTATCATGCACTGTGTACTATGCTGTGCATTGCAACTACTCAAAGAATCACAGTGTGCAACAGTGTATCAAGAGCTTTGGGATGAGTAGAATAGGATAAGGGGAACATGATGGGGAATAGGGAACGTATCAGGAGTCAAGAATGTACTTATGAATGGATTGATTAACCCAGTTGCGTGCATCAGGAAGAATGTGATACCTTGTTATCATGATGAAGTGCATCTATGCTCAAATGCCTTAGGTGTGTCATTCATGTGCAATTTCAAAGCAGACAAAATCATGAATAGCCTCAGCTTCATTAAGGTCCATGAGACAGATTATGCAGCAAGTCTTTGTGGAACACATACAACTAATTGTAGCAACATATCTTTTCAAGTATTTCCTGGTTGTCAATGATCTCGCCAGTTTATAGTCGTAGCAAATTGTTGCGGGTTAGTTTTACATCATAACTCTTTAAACAGTGCCAGTTTAGCGTTGAAGCAGATGGTGCATTGCTAGTTTATAGTCGTAGCAGACTATGAAGAGGTAAACCAATTTATAGTCTTAGTGGACTCTACATGCTAGTTTTATGTCATGGTGGACAAATGTGATAGTTTAGTATCATACCGGATGAAGTTCTGTGATATTAGTTTACTGTCCTGACGCCAGGACACTCTATGGTGCTAGTTTCGAGTCATAGCCCCAAGACTATTCTATGGTATCATTTTAGGTCATGATGCCAAGACCATTATGTACCTCAAGTTCATCATACATAGTACCATTTCAGGTATAGGTGATTTGTGAGATTAGCGAACTCATTCTCATCCATGTCAGCAAGTTTGAATGCTCCATTATTATATGCCTTGGTGACTAAGTAAGGCCCTTCCTAGTTAGCTGAGAATTTATTTGAGTGTTCATGGATGGCCTTAAGGACTAGGTCTCCTTCCTTAATCAGGCGCTTATGCAAATTATGTTGGTGTTTTTTCCATTGTTTTTTTTGGTACCACTCGATCTTATTAAGCATTCACACCCATTCTTCCTCCACCGAGTCAAGGTCAACAATGCGTAATTCATTATTTTTTCTCTCATCGAGGAGGCTTGAGAGAGCTATCCGCAATGAGGAAACTTATAACTCCAAAGGTAAAACAGCTTCAGATCCATATACAAGACTATATGGAGTTTTATCTATAGATGTTCGATGTCTCGTTCTGTATGCCCATAATGCCTAGATTAACTATTCATGCCATCGCCTCTTGCTCTGATTTAGCATCTTTTTGAGCACCATGATGATAGTTTTGTTTGTAGCTTCCACTTGAACATTTCTCTATGGATAGCAAGGTGACAAGAATGCATGTTTAATACCCAAGCTTTCATAGAAACTTTTAGTATCTGCACTCCTGAATTGTGGCCCATTGTCGATAATGATGGTCATTGGAATACCAAAATAGGTCACAATTTTTTCTAGTATGAAAGTGAAAACATGCTTAGAAGTGGTCTTCCTAAGAGGAATAGTTTTCACCCACTTTGTGAAGTATTCAGTAGTAGTGATAATGAAGCTATGTCCCGCAGAATATTTTGGCATTATCGGTCCAATGATGTCTAATCCCCATCTTTGGAATGGCCATGTGATTTGTGTTGTGTGCAATTCGTTAGGTGGCACATGTATTAGGTTACTATGCCTCTGGCAAATGTTACATGTCCTAACCTTGGAGAAGCAATCATACTCCATGTGTGGCCAGTAGTAGCCCAAGCACCTAATTTTCATTGCCATCGCTTTGGGTGCTATGTGCCCTTCACAAAGTCCTTTGTGGACTTGTTCTACAATCGTTTTACCATCAATGCTACTAACGCACATCAATAGAATGCCTTCATAGGATTTGCGACGCAATGTGTCTCCTATTAATGCATATTTCCAAGAGTGTTTTCACACTGCGTCCTTTTGAGCGTTTGTCAAATGTTGTGGAGGTTCACCTTGTAGAAGGTACTCTTTTATGTCATCGTAGCATTCTATTGCATGTGTTGTAGTAAAGGATGCTATGGGAACTTCATCGAGAGTATCAATTATAGGTTTGGCATAATTTTTTATAAAACTAGGCAACGCATGGAACATTTCAGGTGTCATATTTAGGGCTAGTCTAGCAAGTGCATCAGCAATGGTGTTTTCACTTCTAGGGACATGTTGTACATCTATGTCTACTAATTTTTTCAGCAAATGTTTGGTCAAGTCACAATATGATTTCAAATGGAGAGCCTTACATGCGTAAAGCTCTGTGACTTGATTAATGACTAGCTGTGAATCACCTTAAACTTTGAGACATGCGATCCCCAAAGTTAATGCTATGAGAAGACCTCTAAGAAGACCTTCGTATTCCGCCATGTTGTTGGTACAAGGAAAGGTTAATTGGTAGGTGAAGGATCAAATTTCTCTGGAGGGATATGTTAAAATGACCACAACACTTCCTTCTCGGGAAGTTAAAGCTCCATCGAAATAAAGGGTTGCCTCGTAGTTATCGGGTACAATGTCTATACCATTAACATTCTCATCGGGGAATTTAGGGTTAATCGTTGCTTGATCATGTGTTGGCGAGACAATCAATTGTGTGACTACTACTTGGCCTTTTGTGGAAGATTGAGCGATATAGTGTAGGTCAAACTCCGTGATCATTATTGTCCATCTAGCTATCCTACTCGACTCGTAGATGTTTTTAGTGATGGCATGAAGCACATTATTCTTGCAAATGATGTAGACTTGATTACGGAAGAGATAATGCCGCCATTTCTTCAAGGAGAAGACAAGGGCAAGGCATAATTTCTCCACATCATTGTATCGTTGTTCATAGGCAATTAGAGCATGGCTTAAGTAATAAACGAGGATCTCGATTCCATCTTTATGTTTTTGTCAAAGCATCAATGCAATGGAAGAATCAGAGGTTGCAAGGTAGATGTAGAAAGGTTTATCACTCTATGGGGGATAAACTATTGGCAGTTGGGCCAGCTCTTGCTTTATGTTCTCGAATGCTTCCTAGCATTGTTGAGTCCATTGGAAATGCACATTCTTTTGTAGAAGGTGTTGCATAGGACTCAACTTATCCGTTAGTTTTTGCCATAAAGCGTCTAATGAATTACAGCCTACCTTGTAGACCACACAGTTCAGTGAGGTTTTTTGGTGGTTGAGTGTAGGGGTACCTTGCCACTCATCATTGGCATTGTTGCCGAGGACAATGCTAGTTATTTAGATTAGTTACATCATACAAGATCATTGTAACAAAGTATTAACAATATATCTTTCAGAAAATAATAATAATAATAATAATTGCAATTAAATCACACATAAATTCACAACCGTGTCTCTCTCACAAGGACATGATAATGCAACAACCAGTAAGGCAATTCATTAGAGAACCAATAAATTATACAATGATGAAGATGAAGTTTGGAGTACCCAATCTGATGTAGGGGTCTCCTATGAGCATAAACACAAACAACATTATCCCAACTCATAACTGCATAACATACCTAGTGACAATGAACCCCTATTGGCCACTACAAGCCTAATAGAAATACAAGAGGTTGTTCGAATATCCCATAGGCATCGTAAGGAAAGTTTTCTGCCCAAGCTTGACTTAAACAACTTTCATAATTTTTAGGAGGTTATGATTTAGATCTACAACATCATTTACAAGCCTTCCATGATGCCTATGTATGGAATAACATTTATAATGAATGGCAAAAACTTAAGCTCTTTTCTACGACACTCATTAGCCAAGCAAAAGTATGGTATAGGTTGTTAAAACCAAAATCAATTCGATGTTGGCTGACAATGGTAGAACTATTTAATGAAAGATATCAAACCTATGCGAGAGTGTCAACCTTGAGGAGACAAATCCAAGAGTGGAAACAAGTGCAACATGAACCTTTGAACATGGCCTTAGAAAGATATTACACATTGTTAAACAATTTCCCTAGCCATGGGTTCTCTGAGGAAAGGCTAATGTACCATATCATAGATGGGCTCTATAATGAAACAAGGGAGATCCTAGGGATGTACGCTCGAGGTCAACTATACAAGCTACAAACCCATCAATTCCAAGAGCTTATTAAGCAGGTAGCAAAAGAAGAAGGAGAAATGGCTAAATGGGAGAATGTTGAAAAATATCAACAAGCCCAAAAATCAACAAGGGCCCATGATTATGAAGAGGAGAAATCAACTAACCACAAGGAGGTGAAACCATCGTTTCCAATACTATAATCATTAGATGAAGTTGAGGAAAAGATCAATAGGATGATGGAATGGATACATGAAAAATGTGGAGAATATGCCAACGCTATTAGAGGTAGAATTATGAAAACCCAAGAAACAAGAAAAACACCTTTTGACAATTAGAAAGAAGGGTTGAAGAGAATAAGAACTCAACTGCAATCATACGTATCAATGTAAAATTTTCCTGTATGATCACCCCAAGGGCCAATGCCCAATCTTGTCACATTTACATGAGCATTGGGGAAGAATTTTACATCTAGAGTTGATGCAAAAATACTGTGTTCAATCATAGTGGCAACAATCCTATTTGTGGGGAAGACCATCCCCAAACTGGTTACACCCTTCATACCATCCAAACCTAAGTGCTTATCAAGTTTAGCATCCTGTTTCCCCAACTGGATCAACATCTTCTATCTCACCACATTATTATTATTCTCCTCAATACTATCAACCCATATCCTCTCCAACAAGACCACCAGCTTGTGTACATTACACTTCTCCTCAATTTCAACATTCTCATCCTTCACATCCTTCTACATCACCACCAAGTGTTCTAGAAGGTTTTTCACCACAGCATCAACCTACAAATGTTACTTGTGCTTCTACTATCAATATTAGTGGGAATCCTCCACAACATCATAGGCATCCCTTCTTTAGATGTGATCGTAGAAAGGGACACCATAGTTCAGAAATCACTGCATTCACTAACTTAGCACAAGTCCAACACTAAGGTGCATCTTCCTCTGCGAACCCAACACCTCATGTTACCTTATCAGGGCCACCACTCAATACTCCAACAACCATGGGGCCCAATGAATATAGCCACGTGGGGAGACATGTTGATCCTTGCATACCATCTTACCTCAAGTACCATAGTGGGTCAACTCTTTATAAATTAACCACATCTTATAACTTGCCCCACTATGTCAACTCTAATCAAGTGTGTGAACCCCAATGGGGTAGGTATGACTAAGTCCCAATATTTCCAACCTGCAAGGATCCTAACCTTTCATTTATTAATTCTAGCCATGCTCAACCAATTAGTTATGGGGGATATCCCCCATTCTAACAAGTAGAAGTAATAAATATTTTTATTTTCTTTAATTTTACAATTTTTTATTTTCTAGTTTTTCATCTTTCAATTTATTGTTTTGTCTTTTTGTCTTTTTATGAGTAATCTAATCTATGAATAAAACACTCATGTGACTTGTTGGTTGAGGTGTTGTTCTATGCTATCAAGTCTCATGTGACTAATTATTTGGACAACAAGCCCACAACATCCACCCATCCATTCTATTAATAAGAGGTTCTACTCTAGGTTTGATGATATTCTTGACATCATTAAAACTTAAAGTAATTTTGTGCTCATTATGCCTAGAGCAAAGAAGGATGGACTAAGTAGGAATGGCCAGGGTGTAACATTAAGGGGACTTGTGGATTCTCTTTGGTGACATCTGTGGGAGTTATCATGCAGCCTGGTTGTACTAAGATCCTTGTAGATCTAACAGAAAATGGGAGTAAGAGTAATAAAAAGACACTCAATAAGGAAACCCAATGCTATTCTAGGGGGTCCTACTCGAAAGACATGCACCCATGCCTGAAGGTAGGTAGCTTCTCTAGATTAAGCATTTTAAGAAAAGAAACATGTGTGGCACAAAGCAAAAATCACTCCTCCCTTGAATGAAATGTCAAGTGATCGTACACCTTGTTGTCATGGTGATCTTATGGTTTTCCATCATTGGATGAAGCAATACGATGCCACTAATCGAAGGAATGGACTTGGTCTTAAGTTTGGAGCAACAGGCTAATGACACATTAATCATGCCCTACACTCAGGATTCATTGTGCCATAGGTCAACTACCTCATGGCCCATCTTTGAAATCCCTTCTACAATTTGCCTCACTTCGTTGTTCATGTTTTTGTGACTCGTGTCCTATGTAGGATTGAATTCATACCTCATCATGGTGGTATCTACATGTGTGTGTTTTATGGAATTGGTGTGGATTATATTTAACCATTCTAGTACCTATGAACATTTTAAGGTGTGGTTACGCAAGGGCATTATAGGTTGGAACCTGCCTTGGGGAGGACCCACTTGCGTTACTTTTGTAATTTGTACTTGTTGCACACCATCACATCATTTTATACCCTCCAAGAATTACATTACCAATAATACTCTTTCCCTCATCATCCTTCTAGTTCAAATGTTCCTCTATACCAAAACATGTCCTTTCTCTTCATCCAATTCATGTATTTCATTGTTAGCTTCTACACCATTATATTTTTTTGTGACTTCCGATCTATTTCACATTACCCTAGACCTTTTACACTAACCTCAAGTCCTTCATTTTTGAGTTTAGAATTTTAGAAATTTATCAACTCTTCTAAGTACCCCATTTTTGATGGGCCACGATATTGGGGCCACGCTATCACATACCCGTTATCACATCCTCAAAAACTATATATATGGAACCCCCATGCTTGTCAACATCATTTGCAACTGTTCACGCTAGGGTATTTTTTCAAATTTTCTTCCACAAATTGCGACTTGCACACCTCTTGTTTCAATAGCCATAACTCGCTAGCTAGTGCTCTGATTTTCATTCCATTCGAACTTACCTAAACCCAGAGTGTTCAACTTAGTCGTGGGGGAGGGGGTACACTCTAAATTGTGTATAAATTTTTCAAAATTCATCATCGTCCAAAGGATACTATAAAGGAGGTACACTCTAAATTTCATATAAAGTTTTCAAAACTTGTCATCGTCCAAAGGATACCATAAAGGGTAATTGATTATAAAAATAATAAATATGTTACCAAAAACAATCTCATCTCCTTACCTATACTGGGAAATTAAAATTTTGAAGCCACCTAATCAAAGAGGGTCCAATATTAAAACTTTTAGGGGACATTACCACAAAATTTTCTAACTCTGAAGCACACGAAGTAAGAAACAAATTCATTAAGGCAGAAGTAAGTTATAATTTAAATTTTGTAAAAAACCTTACTAATGGTCAGCCCCATGTGATTGCAAATGGCCCCTAAATGTGGACAATATGAAGGACCCTCTCAATATGTGTCCAAATGACCTGGGAGAGGTAGAGGACAAGCATCTCTTGAGCAATGTGTAGAGTAGGAGGTGCAATCATTTAGCATCCATCAAGAGACTCTTGCTACTGTGCACCTGAATATGTGATTGCAGATGGCCCCTAAATGTGGACAATATGAAGGACCCTCTCAATATGTGTCCAAATGACCTGGGAAAGGTAGAAGAAGGAGTTTCTAAAGCACCTGAATAGGGACAACACCTCATGTTATCCCCAGAGTATGTTCAGGATATCCAAGAAAGGTCCACATCAATAGTTTTGATCATGGAATTAAACTTTGGACCTTTCACAGAATTCACTTCTGAGGCTGTTAGGGACCAACTCAAAGGGTCCCCATTATGGCCTATCCTCTCTGAAAGTGATGCCTGGTACTTAGGAAAAATGTACCAATTTTGGCACAATAAGGAAGAAGGCACCACAATTGACATTAGTGGTGTATCTATTGATTTTTCTACTAAGGCCATTTTGGAAGTGTTAAACCTTTCGAGTACAGGGCCAAAGTTGCTCACCTACTCACTCACTCTGATGTTGATGCATGAAAGATTTGGTTGAAGAGGATTTATGGCAAAGAAAATAATACATATGGAGAGTTGACGCTAGAAGAAAGAATATACTTCAAGATTGGTGCTTATCACATCTTCCCCACAAGAGGATTAAACAAAATTTCAACATATGTAGTAAGAGGAAGTGTGATATTGATGGGAAAGGTTAATGTTAACCTTTCTCATTTGTATCTCATGGAGATTTTGAGGTGGTTTGAACAATGCAAGATAGGGAAGTTCATGTTGCCCTTCCCTTGTCTTATTAGGAAGCTATGCAAATGTGTTGGTATTCTGGGGTACACCAATGATGTCCCCAAAAGAGCCAAAAATGCTTCATTCATTGAATTGCTAAAGCCACCAACCCCAAGGAAAAGTGTTGGTGAGACACTGGAGCTAGAGCAAGAATAGATGGTGGGATCCTCTGCAACTCAAACTACATGTCCCAGTTGATTTTCAAGCACTAGGCCTAGTCAACAAAGAGAAGCATGGCCCAGCACGAGCCAACAAGACCAACCATTACCACCACTACAGGATTATCGACTATCGATGAGCCATCTCATGGCCATCGCTAAGATGGTTAGTTGGGGAAGTCATGATGATGCTAATATCTTTTGCATCATCGTCAACATCGTATGGCCCATAGTTTCTATTGATCATGCATGGGGCAAGGTGTCTATCCAAAAAGGAGGAGGGGAGATCCATTGGTCATAACAAATTTTAGGGAACACTGCATCTTTCTAAGTGCAATTGGAAATGAGTAAATGGGCCATAGTAGTGATCATGTAGCATCAAGATTCAGTAGGAGTCACAGAAGTGGTTACAAATCACATCAAAGAATCTTTGAACATCCATATTGTGCCACCAGTGAATTTCACAAGAGCATGCGATGCTAAAATTCTGGCTGGTCCTTTAATGACTCCTGTGAAGCATGAGGATGTCCTTGATCGATTGCTGTAGATAGGACAAGTCATGACGTCCTTGTTCAAAATCCCACAAGATGTCATAGTAGTACAATCAAACCTCATCTTGATGAAAGGAAAGTTGGTCATGGTAGAGATTAGGGCTGAGCATGCAAAAGTAGAGTTGGCAAGACTCCAAGAAAGGCTTGTTATCCTACAAGCTGCATAGTGGGACCCATATTAGTTTGTTCCCACAAACTAGTTGGACACTTTCAGGACTGAGTAGCTTAATAAGCTACTAGTAGATAATAAAATAGTGGCAGAGGAGAAGGAAAAGGCTAACTGGGATGCCTCCAAGGCATAAGCGCAAACCTACGCACATGCCAAGGCACTAAAGCCTTACAAGAAGAGAATAAACAGCTTGCTGCTAACAATCTTCGGTTGACCATTGTGAAGAAATAGAAGAATTTTCTTGAAGAAAAATTTTAGCAGTTATAAGAACAATTGGTTAGGATCAACCAAGACATGAACCATTTAGCTAGAGAGAATCAAACCCTCTTAATGGAGGAAGTACACGCAATTTTTTAGAAGACAACCATTGAAATAAGCACATGGAAAAATAAGGCCAAGTGGCATGAAAATTTAAAGGAGCATTTTAGAGACTAGGTGGGGATGTACAAGCAATTTATCAAGAAGGAGATCCATATGGCCAAGGCCCACATCAATACCTTCAGTGCTCAACACACTAATTGGTGGATCATATTGGACACATATGCATTTGTGCACTAGGAAGAGCTTAAAAGCTAGAACCTACAGATTCAAGATCTCACAGAGTACATGGAATTGGCAAACCTGCAGTATGCCAATCTAGCCATGTTGACAGTAGGATGCTTGAGAATAGAGCTCAAGAAGTAGGTAGCTACCACCTATGCTAAATATGAAGTAGAATTTGCGATGCACAAGAAATGTTGCAGAAGCTCGAAGTCACAAATTCTAAACTAGAGGTGGTTAAGGCCAGCTACCAAGGGTAGAAAGATGTCACAGTGAACTTGGCTTGATGGCTTACAAAGTTTTAGGAGTATAGGGACAAAGCCATGACTTCTGCATGCAATTACACCCTATGTCATTGTATGCGATGCATGGAACTTTCTTCTTCTTGATCTTTCTAAACATATTTTCCTTTGATATTTCTAGGGAAAGATCATAGATTCCTAGGCACGCGTCAACTATTCTTAGCCATGCTCTTCCCATTATGATTGGGAAGTCCCCCTTACTATTGTGTCACTGTATGCAATGCATGGAACTTTCTTCTTCTCGATCTTTCTAAAAATATTTTCCTTTGATATTTCTAGGGAAAGATCATAGATTCCTAGGCACGCATCAACTATGATTAGCCATGCTCTTCCCATTATGATTGGGAAGTCCCCCTTACTGTTATCCACTTGAATCATTTGGAAGTCAACTGGATATGACCATCCACAAATAGTGGTGACAATGTCCTCCACTAGTCCTAATGGGACAATGATGGACTAGTCATCCAACTCTAAATGAATGTTACTCTTTTTTAATAGAGGTAGGTTCCAGGCTTTGTACATTTCTTGAGAGATTAAGTTGACACTAGAACCTGAATCCAAAAGAGCTTTGCACGGTTCGTTCCTAGTGATCTGTAGATATATAAGAGGACTCCTAGGATTAGAGAATTTCCTAGGAAGATGGCCAAATTTCATCCATTCGGTGACGACCTGAGTTAACATGACTGTATGTGTTGAATGTGGCCTTTGGGTTGAAGGGAGTTTTGAAGTTTTGATTGGTCATGAGGCATTCGAAGAATTAGTCACGTGTGACTATAAGGAATTGGTTGGACTATTGGTTCTAAAGCAAGGTCTCTTCTTTGTGCGATTGTTTGGACCAATAGTAGGGTGAGAATTAACATCCCTTGTAGCATTGCGTTACTACAACTGGGCAGGGAGCTCACCCTGCATGGCTAGAGCAGGTGGTAATGGAGTTAAGGGTGGAAGAGATGGAGTCAGATGAGAAGGATGGTATGTTTTTCGAACATTACCCCTAGGAGAAGGAGTCCTATAATACTCATGTGTTTGCTAGTGAGGTTGAGAGGTGACGTGACTAGTAGAGTCACGTAGAGAGATTGTTTGTTGCACGTAATATCCATAGGAGTCAAGTTGACAGTAAGGATACTGTTGTCATGGTGGTGGCATTCCCCATGATTGTGGGTGCTACCACTGTTGATACTGCATAGTTGGTTGTGGTGGAGTTTCACTTGGATAACACTTTAAGTGTTGGTGGAACTGTCTTGGATTACCTTCGGGATAAGGTAACCTTCAGGGTGGTTACCTTCTATTCAATCGTGGGTTGAGTGCATACTCCCCAGACTCCTGCAGATGTGAGATTATAGGGCAACATCCCTTAAGATGGTTGTATTGGCATATCTTGTATCCACTATCATTGTCTATATCCAAATCCACAACCTCTTCGATGATGGCAAATTTTTCCTTACCATTGTTGCATGCATATTCCGCTTCTCTCTATTTTCTATTTTCTCATTCACTACCTTGCTCTCTAGACTCCTCTACTATTTTGAGAATGGTTTGAAATCTTTTATCTAGGGAGTCCCACATTTTGTCTAACTTTATCGATACTTCTAATGACAACTTTTGAATAGGCAAATTTTTCCTATTCACCACCTCTTCAAGTGGTGACTCTTCTTCATCCTCAAAAAATCTCACTCCCTTTTTTCAGAGGGAAGGATCTCTGTTATATTCCTCCACACTCTCTCTTTTACTTATCTCACCTTCCTCTTCAACAACTTACTCCAATAATATTTGTACTTGATGGATCTTAAGCTCATATAGCCTTCCTTGGGCATACGTCCCAAGGGTTCTTAGTGTTCCATGCCTAAGCCCATCTATGAGATGGCATAGCTGATCCCTCTATGAATAACCATGGCTAGAACAATGATGTAACAATGCATAATATTGGCCCATGGTAGCATCCAAGGGTTCATGCCCTCCTTGTTTCCATCCTTGGATTTTCTTTCGTAGGTTGAACACTGGGGAGTACATTTGGTACTTATCATTGAACAATTCTAACATGGTACTCCACCTATGAATGGATTCTGGTTCTAAGGATTGGTACCAGCTCTTCGCTTCTTTGACTAGTGTCCATGGGAAAAAATTTAGTTTTTCTCATTTTTTTTCTATGTTTTGTAAGGCACATGCATCATGGAATGCTTGTAGATGATTTTGAGGATCAATGTTGTATCCCCCTTCAAATCTTGGGATGTTGTTCATGTCCAATCTTTTGATCCTACTATCTTTTTGGTGCCTTGTTGGGATTCTAACAACCTCAGTTATGTCTAACATACTTCGAATAGTGAGTAGGGGTTCATCGTGATCATCCCGTTGGTGGTGTCTATGATGCCTATGTTGTTCCCTACTCTCCCTTCTTCCATGTTGTGATTCTCTAGAGTGCCCTCGTCCCCTTCCTTGATTGTTTCATCTATGACTCCTATTTTTCCTACCCTTATCCTCATGATCTTTTTCCTTATGACCACATCTAGATCCTAAAGGAGAGGGTGAAGGAGATGATGAAGGCGAAGAAGGAGGAGGACCATCACCATAACTGTTCCTACTACCTTCTCTTCGGTGGTCGCGGCCTCACTTCTAGTTACAATCAACATGTCCATCTTTATCATGCATGTGTGTTCCTTTGTCGAACCCTTTGTGTCCGTTGGTATTAGAACCTGAGTTATGGATGGTTGAATTAAGGTTTTGATACACAACCCCTTGACCAAAGTCAACAGGTGGAACATCGTTTCATGGAAAACCTCCTGAGGTAAGTTCACCATCCTCATTTTCACTTATGACATGTGGGACATTTTGAGACAACTTCCCCTTCATGAATTCATGACGTCTCTCCTATTGTAAGTCCCTTTGACGTTGTACTCTCTAGAGTCATGATCATGCACAACGTACTCTACCTGTAAGTACTGCATACCAATTCATGTGAGATCACAAAGAAGCATGCCCAGGACTGAGTAATCGAGAGGTAGGAATATGTTACCTTCTAAATCTCACCAACACAGTTGTTCATCTTGATGGAAGATAAAGGTAAAGTTTAGTACATATTCATTGGGATGAACATATACCACACAGAACTATTGAGGGATTGATGGATTATCATGTGTACTACACCTCCAATTATTCCTTGTATCAAACCTAGGCGGTGAAACACTTTTGTATGAAGAAGGAGACATGATTGTCTATTTAGTGTGCAATGTATTATATATTATTATTATTATTTTCTTGTAACCAACCCTAAGGGTTCATTCCAACGATGAGAAAGATTTCCTAAGTTCTAATTAGCATACAATCAACAAAGTCCCTAGCAATAGTGCTAACGATGAGCGGTGAGGTATCCCTACGCTCAACCATATGAATACAAGCATCCACACACGATCCAGTCGAATTCCAAGGACTAAGTGCTTTTGCACTTTTGTGGAACAAGGATGGGATAGTCAATCATTGTCTTCCCAAGCTTACTTATATAGCGCAATTGTATGGTTAAGTAAACTTGAGGTATATGATTTTTTTATATATTTGTATGTTTTATGGCCTAGTGCTACAAAGGGAGGAGAGAGAAAGATAACTAAGTAACTAATTTAGTTTAACTAC
>MNCI01023182.1:169425-179941 GCA_015680685.1 Gnetum montanum | reverse complement strand
CTTCATATGAATGATTTAGGATCTCTAGCCATTAGCTTAGCTAAAATCATTCCTTTCAATATTTTAAAAGAATCAAGTGAGAATTTGAATTGCTAGATTTTTGGAATCCAATTTCCATTTTTAAAGCCCAATTCATTATAAGCTAAGACTATCTTACAACTAGCTCTACTATCATGATATGTACCAATGCTTATACTAAGTAATACTTAAAATGAATTAGCATCTTAATCACTACATATTCTTGTTTCTTCAACTTTGTATAAGTTATCTTAGCACCTTTAAACTAATACCCAAAAAAATTTCAATTGGTTCATCTTCTTCTTTATTATTTTTAGTTAAGATAACAACAATTGAATTGTTAGAAATGAAAGAATATAACCAAAAATCCTTCTTGAGTTTTGGCTTAGTAATGTAAGGTTCTTCTTTAATTCCTTCCTTGATTTTTCTTAGGGCCTTGATGGATTCTAGAATTCTTTTGATCTTACAATCCTTTTTTAGCATTGTTGTTAATAGCTTAGCAATTTCTGTGAAACCAAGAGTGAACTTTTTAACAAAATCTATCTTTCCAAAGAAAGATAAAAGAGATTATTTATTCATGTTTAATACCCTAAATTACTTCCATTATTAAATTATAAATGGCTATACCTCTTTGACATATGACATTTCTAAGGAGAGTTCTAGATTTTACCCTAAAAATGCTTTTCTTTGGTTTTAAAGATATACCAAAATTTTGGCACCTATCAAACATATCTTGAAGGTGGCTTATATGATCCTTTTTATTAATGACTAGACAGTAATTTTCAAATAAACCCTCTAAATGTAGTATCCATTGCTCGCTAAAAGGTTTCCCTAGCATTGACAAGACCAGAAGGCATTACTATTAACAACTTAGTAATTTCAATGAAACCAGGAATGAACTTTTTGAAAAAATTTGTCTTTCTAACAATAAATTGAAGAGATTCCTTATTTGTGAGATGTTAAATACCTTGAATTTATTCCATTCTTGAATTATCAATGGCTATACCTCTTTGACATATGACATGGCTAAGAAGACTTCTAGAATTTACCCTAAAATAATTTTCTTTGAGTTTAAAGATATACCAAATTTCTGGCATCTATCAAAGATATCTTAAAGGTGTCTTATATGATCTTTTTTTTATGAATAGATAGTAATGTCATCAAGATAAACAGCCACAAATTTGCCAATAAGCCCTCTGAATGTAGTATCCATTACTCACTAAGAGGTTGCCCCAACATTGAAAAGACCAAAAGGCATTCATTTATATGCAAAAGCTCCCCACTTTGGGTGAAGGCTATTTTGTATCTATAGTCTTTATGAATCATGATCTAATTATATCCTAAAAGTCCATCTAAAAATGAATAGGCTTGACATCTAGAAACTTTGATTAGCATTTCATCAATCCTTGGAAGTGGGTACTTGTCTTTTTTTGATGTCTCATTTATATTTCTAAAATCAATACACAATATGATATCTCCATTTTTTGTTTCTTATAGTAACATGAGTTATTATCCAAATAGAATATCAAATGGGAAAAAAATTTCATCTTGTAATAGTTTCTTGATTTTAGCTTGCATAACAGGTTTGAAAACAAGGTTAAATTTCCTTTGTTTTTGTCATATCACTTTATAGTCCTCTATCAAAATAATTTTAGGAGTAATTATATAAAGATTAAAGGTTTTGAGATCATTGTATGACCAAGCAAAATTATCTAGATTTTTCTTGAGTAATGATAGTAGCTTTTGTTTAAAAACAAGGTCACTTCTCTTGGTTATATTTAATATATTTGGATTATCCTTCAATTCTAAATTTATTGCTTCATAAATATGATCTTTATAATTTTTAACATCTAATCCTTTAATAAATGTTTCATGGAATGCCTATTCATAACTATGGATTTCCTTTGGAAAGAAATTAGACTTAATTTAAGTTGAGGCTTCATCTTCTAATAGAAGTTTGTCTTTAAATTCATTCCTATTTTTCAAGAATTTAAGGATTTGATAATCATCTTAAAAAACTTGAAAATGTTCTATATTATCAAGGATGGATGGTTGATACTCAGCTTCTATAACAACTCTGTTATATCTAACAACTTTTAAAGGATCAAGAGTAGATGCTACCATGCCCAATTTAATAGCTATTTGATTCTCATTTCTTGGAATATGAATAACCTTACATTCCTTAAAATTTTTATGAGAGTAAATGAAAATTACTTATAAGGCCTTAAAAATGAACTTTTCAATGCATAATTTCCCTTAATCTATTCACAAATAAGTGTGGAATCACCTTTGATAGTTATTCTTTTTACGCCTTCTTCGAAAGTTATTTCATATTTTGTCCTATTACTAGTGCAAGAAAATAATAAATGAATGACCCTAAAAATTCTCTAATAATTTTCATCAATCAAATGATTCCAAATCTATCTCCTTTAAATTTACATGATCCATCAAAGTATAATTTCCATTCTTTGTCTTCTACTCATTTTGCTTTCTTAAAAACAAGAATTTCTCTTATAGAACAAACTCCAAATGAGATACCTTTAGTTTCAATTACCTTGTTCTTGCCATCAAATGTAAAAGTTTTTTAGAATAAAGGATTCACTATATATATAAATCTAGTTTGGTTCTCCATTCCCCAATAATCACATGTGTGTGTAATTAGTTGCTATGTATCCTAAAAAAATTTTGCTCCAATTTAAACTCAAAATATGATTTTATGAATCTGGAATGTCTACTATTTGGACTGTTACTCTAGTTTTAATATAGGATTGTTAAGCTATTTGAAATAAAACATTTTTCAAATATCCTATAATTTTGATCCTACTTTTGTCTACTTGAACAATAGTTTTGTTTAACTATTCTAAGATTAGACCTAATTGTTTGTAGATCGATAACGACATAAGAGTTGGAGCAGCTCTAAAATCAATCAAACAATTATACAAATACCTTTCATTTATTTTTATTATTATAATAAAATAAGGGGCTTCTTTATCAAGAATACATGAGTTTTTTGACTTATCCTTCTCCTCATTACAAACAACATTTACCTCAGATTCTCCTACTTCCTTCTTTCCTTTAAAAATTTCCAAGTCTTTCTTTTGTTGAAAATCCATTTGCATCAACTGAAATATACTTATATTAGCTTTGATAAATTTTAGATCCTCTATTAAGTCATCTTCCTTTTCACTATAAAATTTCTTTGTTCTATATCATTAGGTATTCAATGAACTTCCTTAAGAGTTTTCACCCTCTTTATTGTCTTTTTGATTTTTCTTTTCTTTATCTTTTGATTCAATAGCCTTTTTCTTAGTATTAGGATCATGAATACTATTTGGTGGTCTAGAAGAAGTTATTTTTTCTTTCTCCATGGACCTTAAATTGTATCATTCATTATTATTACATTATTTATTAAACAAGAAATCATCTTCTAAATTTATTGATGAGAACCTTGACTCTTAGAAGATTTATGAATATAATGTACATCTGAGTATTCATTATCAAACTCAATATCTAAAAAGTTTGAAGTAGATAAAGATTCATCATCATCAAGATTTACTATTTTAACATCATGATTTCTATGTTTTTTGTGATTTTTCTCTTCTTTAATCTTCAATTTAGCTAAAGGATTGTCTAATTTTATGAATTTATTTGACAAATCATTAAGGAACTTTCCTTTTTCTTGCTTTTGTTCTTGATTTGATGGATCTATACCTAATAATTTATTAGTTGAAGGAAGTATCTTGAGCTATGTTATATTATGCAAGGAACTATAATTTTTTGTTTATTATTTAAAGGTTGGATTATTTAACTATTGGTTAGATTTAATTATTTCCCCAATTGAATGGATTCAATAAATAAATCATTTAAAATATTAAATTTAGGAGCTCTTCTTAGCCATATCAAAATTTTTGGACTAATGACACTCAAATATGTCTCTTTAAGAATCTCATCTAGTGGTCCATACTATTGTTGAAATAGGCCACAAATTCTTTGAAATTTAACATTGAATTCTCTACCTGATTCCCTCATGTTTTATTTTCGTTGAACGAACCCATAGTGTAATTGCTATTGGTCAATCTAATTGCCACACTAAGGTATGAATAAATTCTTCATATCATTCCAACTTGTAATGCTATTATTTTGTAAGTTGGAATACCAAATTTGAGCCATGTCTTTTAGATTGGCTACAAATAGCTTACAAGCCTGATCTTAGTGTTAGATATTTTCATGTGCTAAAGCTGACTAAAATAAATGGATGTACTCTTTTACCAAGTAAGTTATTCCAAGGATATAAGGCTCAAAAAAATATTTGTAACTTTATCTAGGGATAACATAGTAGTTAGGAAATCTGAAAGATATGGCTACTTGCCAAGGATTTACTGGTTGTGAATTTTTCATATTGGGATTTATTTTATGTTTTCTCTTTCTATTTTTAAAGACTAGTAAACTAAATAAAAGGGGTGTCCTTCTATTCCTATTGGCTTTAACTCTACTACTTTTACCTACTTCACAAACCTTTTCTTTCTCTTCTTCAATGAAGGCTCATTCTTCTAACCTGAATATTCCTTAGGATTTTCAAATTTTCTAAATTTCTTAAGATGTTTAGTCATGAATAGAATAGAAGCTTAATTCATCCCTTCCTTTAGCACTGAAAAGAACTATTGGTGACCACTTAGGACTTTCTTCTTACTACTAACTTCATGGTCCTTAGACAAGCAACTAAAATTGCGTAGATAGGAGATTCTTTTAAATTTGAATTCTAGTGCTTGCTGGTTTTTGGTAACACTAAGGCTTTGATACCTTCAAATCAAACTTAATGGTTGTATGAGCAAGGTATTCTGAAATTTATGCTTAATGTAAATTTTGTGTCATCTTAAGGTTTTAAAAACTGATAACAATTTTTCATAAAGATTCAACATTTAAAACTCTTTTTTATGAGTCAAATGATTTCTTAATTTTATCAAAGTTGGATAGCCTACATAGCTTTGGTCAGTAGGTTCTTTAGTAATCATTCTTTCACTTAACATTTGAGTGTAATTCTACAAAGCAACTACTAATCTTCCCTAGAGAACAATTCCATAAGAAAATTGGAAATAGAGCATGATTCAATGGATTTCAAACATAACATAGCAAAATCACATAAACCTCAAATATTTAAAATGAGCTATCAATAATATGATAAAAAAATTTGAAAATATGAAGCTATTTTTTTGAATCACCTAATGTAAAAATTGTTGAACCCTTAGCTATTTTAAGCAATTCAAACAATTCCAAGAAATGACTGTAATGTATGTTATTTTTTATTGCTAGCTAAACCACAATGATAGGAAGGAAAAATTAAGATAACTTGAAAATTAGAGGTAAAAGCTAAATCAAATATTTACTTCAAAATGTCATTATACAAAATACACTATTTAACTCTTTTTAGATGATTTTCCCCCTGTTATTACCAAAAGGACCATGCCTTTTACAGCTAAAATATGAAAGAATCAATTATAACTAAAAAGAGGTTACAATATAATCATTATGATGAAATGTTGGCCACTTTCTTTTTAACAAAATCTTTAAGAAAGTCTAAAAGGGCCAACTACATTTAAATTTTTGTAACTGTTGTGGTTTTTGCTATGAATTCCTTGATATGATTATCTTCTTGTAAGACCAAGCTTTTAAAATAACTTTACTTGTACACTAATGACAATGCCTTGGCCACTTCTTTTACATTAGTAGTGGATAAAGCCTTTGATAGTTTTTCTTCTAACTATTTCTCATTACATATTGCTATAGCATTAATAGCTTCAGTTATGTTCTTCTCACATTCCTGCATATTTTCTAAAATAACAATAAGATCTATGTTGACCCTTCTAATCCATTCAACTTTGTAGATGCCACCACTCATTATATCATCTAGGAACTCCATCTCCATATCAAGTAGTTACTCTCTTTTTACAATGGCCCAACTTATGAAATCATTAGTAGTTACAACAACTTGTTCAAAAGCTTCTTTCCTATCTCTCATTCCATTAATACCAACTAGGACTACCTCTGCTTTATATTTCATGGCCATTAATAAATTTATAAAAAATTTGAAGCTAGCTTTCTATTTCAAACCTTCTATCAAAAATATTTGACCTTGCTTTTCTAATTCTTTGTGCAACTCTACTATCTCCATTTTGAAAGCTTCTATATTGGCCTTCTTAATTTGAACTATCTTGATTTGATCCTCATACTTTCTCTTCAAAATTTCAAAATCTAATTACATGAAATGATGTAGATACTTTAGCCTCTCAATTTCTTGTTTTGTGTTTCCTAATAGTCTCATTGATAGTCCTTGAGCAATCAACAATAACTATAGACAAATTCTCTATCACTTCATGATGGAACATGGTAATCTTTATTCTACTTATTGCTAGATCCACCAATTTGTATTGAAAGATAATTGATTCTTGGACATATGGACTTTCTGGATTTTGTTGCTCAAGGGTCCATTTCCATTTAGTAGTTTTAACTTTTATAGATGTTTACCCTCTTTTGATAATGTGCCTTCAAGGAAACTTTAAAAGAGTTAGGGCCTTAGATGATGAAGAACTAGTATAAGTCTTCACAATTTTTGATGATAGCTTTGCTTATTCTGTCAACAACATTTTCTTACCAGAAATAATTTCTAACTACCTCTTTCTTTGATCTTGGACTTTAGTTAACCAAGTAAAAAATTTCAAGCCCAAGGCTTCATCAAGTCTATCAATTTGTCATAAAAAATAGTTTTCTTTCATCTTGTCCAACTGAACTTGATTAAACCACTTGGCCAATATATGATTTTATTTAACATACCACCTATTGGTCAAAATCTCTATTTCCCTACATTGCTCCTTAGGCATAATTATATAGAAATTTCTTCTAGGTTCACCTTCTACCTACTTCTTAGATAAATTTACCAATGCATAACTAATCAAAGAATATACAACATCATTTTCTTGATGTTCATGGGCCTTTCTAAAATACTTGTTAGAATTGTAAAACATGTGTTTAGCTTTAAGAAATACTACATTCTCAAAATTTGCCCCTATATTCATTATATGAGGAGTGTTCCCAAAATACGAAAATCCAATCTGTAGAGGAAAAACCTGCTCTGCCATATATTCATGTTTCAATAGACTATTTTGGATCTACCCAACAATTTCCAAAGCTCCCAAATAAGGGGCTATGATTTTTGGAAAATTTCTTGGCCTTCCCTCAAATCTTCCTATAATGATGTTTTTGTAATGAGCATGGAGGAAAATTTTCCCTTTATACTTGACCTTAATATCCTTTGGCATGACTTGTCCATTCGTGGTGCTATTCTATCAACAAGAAATTGATACAAAAGTTGATAAACAACATTCATAAGAAACTAAAGGGTCTAAGTTTCCATATAGTCTTTCTGGTAGAAAATAGGATAGAAATCATAATAATGCCATCTCTTATTTACTTTTCTCTATTCAAAATATTGGGGAAAATTAGGCCAAAGTTTCTTAGGACTTGGTGTTGTAGCCTAAACATGGTCTAACAAAAATGAGCTCATATTAGACTAGGGGTTATTGATGATGGTATTTTCTATACTATCTTATAATTAAGTATTCATAAAATATAATGGAAATGCTTGTTATTTTCAACAATGACCAAGATCTTTAAATGTTGGATGGCAATAGAAGCAATACTAGAGCTAGAATGGTTATTTAAAGTAATGATAAAAATGTGATGGTAAAACCTAAGCTCTTTGAAACTATGAAAGCTTTTCTTATAATCAAAAAATGTTGAAATGTTCAGCCCAACCATGTGTAATTCTTTATCATTTATTAATGTTAGTTTTTCTACAATTACTATGGAATTTTCATTATGGGTGTCCTATTCCAAATAACTAGGGAGATGGACACCATATGATTCATAGCTTCTTTTAGGACTAAGGTTAATTACTTATTCTAGCCTTACCTTGAACTTAAAATAATTCTTGGTGAACTTTATTTCAGAGGATATCCAATTAATAACATCCCTAATCAAATTGGCCCTAGGTCCAAAGCTAATTTTGTGTAAGGTTGTCCGCTAATAAAAATTCCTTGATTCTTATTCATCACTAAAAGATTTTATATGGAACTCTTGGGCATAGTTATGATTTTCATCATGGTAAAAGAATGGCTATGGATCCTCTTCTTTTGAATCTTGAAGCTTCAAATCTTCATTTGATTTGGTCCATTTATGTAGCTGAAAAATAGACAAATCGAATTTCTAAAAATATTTTGTGAGGGTTTGAACAGTTATATCTTGGAACAATAGGTTAGTTTCTTCTTTCATTATGATATACTTCTTCATCATGATGAATGTCTAGCGTTGTTAACTACTTGGATTGTGAATGAATTTTAGGCTTTGCTCCCCATTCTTACCACTTTGTGTGATTCTTGTTAAGTTTGCTAGAAGCTCTCTCAAAAGTTATTTGTGCAATGTTAATAAGAACTAAGCCTCATAAGTCTTTAAGAATGATTCAAAATGCAATATGTCTCAAATGGCCTATATATTTATTCATTTTAATCCTTCTATCATTATACTTCAATCTTAATTCCTTTGACTAGCCCATTTAATTTTAAAAACTTGGAGATCTCTATTGAAGAACCATTACTTTGTTATTTAATGTGTTGAAGAGGATTGGTTAGGCCCCTTTTTAAAGTTGAATAATTATCATTTTTAAATTTTGATCTATATTTTAGGTCAAGTTCAACCTTGAATTGGGGATAAATTTACCATAAATTTGGCATGAAAAGTATTTTCTCCTTTTTCGATCTTACAACGAAATGGAAAAATTGGCCTTAGCTAGTTTGTGAAAGTGCAATTTTCTCCAATTTGGATGCTCACATAGCTAAATTAGGGAAAATAGGTTCTAGTCAAGTTATGAAATGGGTCAGTCACACTTTTCTCCAATTTGACTTTTCAAAGAACCAAAATGGAAAAAATGGATCTTGGCCAATTTGGAAGTGGGGAAAAGATGGTTTTCTCTAGTTTGGATTGCCCTATAACCAAAATCAAGAAAATAGGTTCTAGCCAAGTTAGCACTTTTCTCCAATTTGTGTTTTCTAATAGAAAAAAATCCACTTAGATATTTCCATTTTTTTCATAAATGGTATAGCCATTACTTAATTTGAACATGCTTTTTTCCTTAATTTGCTAATCAGGAAAAAGCAACCTTGATGTAAGATGTCATTGCCTATAGGATTCTAAACCATCAAATAAAACTTCAATCCCATGTGTTGTTCATATAATTTTTTTTGATTTGAACTACGATTCAGACTTGAGAATTTATAGTCAATATAGAGTATGAGATAACTAATTTTAAATGCTTCATATTAGGATAGAATCAACTCTTCCTACCCTTTGAAAAATATGAAGTATAATTTATATTCTAATCTTCCAATTGGCCAATATGCCCATTTACCTTCTAATTTATCTTGACGAATCATTTCTTTCTCCAATTCATAAAATGAGATTATTTTGGCCTAAAACCTTTTATTCCATTGAAAGTCAAACTTGCAACCTTTCTTTTGAAGTATAACTGTATCGATGTTATCATTATAAATTGGTCATTAAAGCTTTTGTTGAAACTTGAACCCATAACCCTTTCAGCCTAAATTTTACAAACAACATTTAGCTTACTTTCTTTAGCCTTGTTTTTCATGTAAAACTTAACTAGCCCATAATGTTGCACATCATGGCTTGATTTGATTTTTACATAAAACATTAATTTCATCAAATATAATTTTTGTTCTATTAATGGCCAAAATGTCTTCAACAAAATGATCCCTAATGATTTTTTTTGTTTAATATATTGAATTATATGAAAATGCACAATTTGCCTTCCATGTGGGCTATAATAAAAAGTGGAAGAATTCATTTACTATCCACAATAGAATAAATGAATCACAAGTTAAGAAATATTTCAATTTCTTACTTAGGAATCTTACTAAACTTGGAATTCAACCTATGTTGGGGTCAATGCCCAAGATTCATTATAAGATCTATGTATATGTAATATTGTCATATACATAGATCAATGCATGTGATTTCATTATATAACCATGAAAATATTGTTTTCCTTTTGTTGATAATATTTAGTAATATTTTTTCTCCTCTATTAGATTACCATTAATTATTTCTAGATTATCATTTTTTGGGAATAGATATCCAGAAGATTTCAATAATGTTTCTAGTTTAATAGATTTTAGCATTAACTCTTCTAGAACTTTCAACTCCGAAAATCAATTTCTTCTTCTTGTATAAGACCTAATTGGGAAATTTTTTATCTAATCCCTTCCATATCATATATTTTTTTAATGTAAGAATAGGTAACTCTTTCAACTATTTTCATGCCCCACGGATTGTATTCTTATTTAGTAATTTTTTCTTATAAGCATTTTTTTACACACACTTACTCTACACAGTAACTATATGTTAGTATTATAATCTTTTTAATGCTATA
>MNCI01023182.1:130382-169355 GCA_015680685.1 Gnetum montanum | reverse complement strand
CTGATCTTGAGATTGAGAAGGAACTCCACTTAGATAATATTGGTATTAATATGGCTATTTGTAATTACCTTAAAGATAAGACAATCTTCTTATCATTTACTACTTCATGAACTTGGGGTTTAGAGCATTTGCTCCAGATTCCTATACTAAGAAAATCATATATGACATGACATAATAAACACCTTTGGATGTTCATACTTGCATATGTTACATTCATCATCCTCTTTTAAATTGAAAACAACAATCCTCTCCACTATAATGACATTTTTCCTTTGCTAGTATGTGTCCTTCTATATCTTTTTCTTTCTTATTCCTTTTATCTTGATCCTTGGTTCTTGCTTAATTGTTATATTTCTCTATAATTTTTAAAGTAGGCGCAAATTTTTCATCCATAGTATCCTACATCTTATCAACCTTTTCTGCGATTTCCATGATGGATTTATACATTGGCAAGGTCTTTTACTAAACTACTTTACCTAAGGGACCTATTCTTATTGCATGTCATAGGTACAAGAATTCCTCTTTGAAGGGATGTGTCCCTATTATACTCTTGTACATACACTTTCTCTTATTTTATGTTCTTCCTCTTCTTTGGCTAGATAATCTATTAGCCTTTGCATTTAAATAATCCTTAATTTTGATAATCTTCCTTGATCATAGATCCCAAGGATATCTTTGGTTTTATTTATTCACCCATCTATCATATGATACAAGTTTTCATTTTGAGAGAAGCCATGGCTTGGAATTTAGTACACCAAGAAGAAATATCTATTTAAGATTACATCAATGGATTCATGATACCCTTACTTTCATTCTTAAATTTACATTCTTATATTAGACATTGTTAAGTAGGTTTCCTACTTCTTATTAAAGAACTTAGTAATTTATTCTACCAATGGATATAATCAAGTTTCAATATATTATACTAGCTTTCAAATTTCTTGATAAGTACTCTTGGAAATAGCTTTAGCTTTTATCATTTACTTTCAATATTTCATAAGGCAAAGGATTCATGAAATGCTTGTAAGTAATGATGTGGATCTACATTATAGCCTTCTTCAAACTTTGGAATGTTGTTCATATATAAATACTTAATGTAGCTTACTTTTTGATTATTGAATAAATTATCACTACATCATGGTTGAATCATGCTTCACATTGTACAAAATATTTCATCATCTTCATCTAATAGGTCAAAGTCATCATTATAGCCATGATTTATAAATGACCTGTCATGATGATCTTTTCTTCTCTCTCTTTGGTGCCTTCTCTCATGATCTCTATTATGGTTATGATCATTGTACCTATTAGGATTTATCATATGTTTTTCATTAAGATGTATGTCTTAATTTATGTCTATGGATCTACCTCCTTATTCATGATCATTCTTATGAATGTTAGATGATTAAAAAAATTATGAAGATGTTAGCTAAGAAAATCATGTTAACTTACTTTTCATCCATAGTCCTCTTATTCTTCTACTCATAATATACTAGAGGTTATAGGCATTAAAGACCTTCTTGTTTTAAAATATTTCCATCTCCTCTAGCATTGTGTTCTAAGGTTGAGCATAACCTCCAAGATAGAAGAATAAGAATTGAACTAGTGATGATGGAACCTCCAAGTTTGATTGCATTTATCATCATTTTCTAATAGAAATTTCAGAGATACTACATATTTACCCTTGTAAAATGTATGTCTTATCTTCATGTGATGGTCTAAATTATGTTTATCCTTTGTCAATTAGAGGAATCTAAACATGTTCTTATTAATATGATAGCCAGAAAGAAGATGGCCAAGATTAGACCTCAAGAGTGATACCTAAAGCATGGATGAAACTACTCTATTAGATATTAACATAATATTACCTTGCAAGTCCCTCCACTAGGATTCTTTATTCTTATAGAACATAAAAGTGAAGTGAAGGAATTATGGATTTTGATAAGCATAAGATAACCTTACTTGTAGTGTTACATACTAATCTTTATTATCATCATTTCTATCATTAACCACCATGGGTTTTTCATCTTGTGGTGGTTTTTTAGATGTGAAAGAGTTAAAATTAATTGAATTAGTGTGTATATCTTAAGAAATATTAAATACTTCAAAAGATAAATCATAAAAATTTTAATGGTAATTGTGTATGATGCTAACTAAGTAGACTAGCAACAATACCAAATGATGAGTTGTGAACATGCCTAATGCTCTATTGTATGAATTACAAGCATCATAATAGACTATGTCATAATCCCTGGATGACATTATTTTATGATGATTATGATGGAAACTCACCATGCATTGGTAATGATGACACAAATGAAAGATAAGTATTAGAGTAATGCAAAGAGTTAAATGACTAATACAAGGCATATGATAGTGAATTAGTACATGGTGTTGTAGGTCTATGATATTGAAAAGAATCAAATTAATAAGTATAGGAATGAGCTACTAAAACATTATATAACATATATTTATGTACATAGTATCCATATGGGTCCAATTGGTGGGTGCTGACATCCCCCATTATTGTGGGTCTTTCAACTACTATTACTATTATCTTAAGTTTGAGAAGGAATCTTACTTGAATAGTATTGATACTAATAGGACTATATATCCTTATCTTGTAAATGAAATAATCCTCCTAGCATCTACTTTTTCATGAACTTGAGGTTTAGAACATATGCTCTTATTTCTTATGCCAAGGAGATTGTGTATGACATGATAAGAAAATTATCCTTTGAATGTTGATATTGGCATATCTCACACTCATTGTCCTTCTCTAAATTAGAATTAGCAACCTCATCTACTATAGTAGCTTTGTTCTATGATATATGATTAAATATTAGCATTTGATGTGTAACTTAGAATACTTGATACCTTATATACTTTGATCAATTATAGTTAGGCTAAGTTTTGATTATCGTGGATCAATTATTTTAATATTATTTTATTTTGATAGCTACCAAATTTTGTTTGTGAGGTTTAACTAAAGTGGATTAGTGATATTTACTATTATATTATTAGTTAAACCTTGTTAGAGTTAGAAAAATAAAAACTTTTATGGCAAAAAACCTAAGGTTTTTGACCCCCATGACATAAAAATCACCTCTAGTAGTTCAAAAGTTATGGGCTTAGGAAGGTTCTAGTCTTCAAAAACTACTAAAAATCCTTTGGTGTTGAGTGAGAAATTTGAAAAATGGCTAAGTTCCCATTGCTATTTATAGGCTTTTTATGTTGTGTCAACGGTGATGCATCAATGGGGATGCACTAACATATCGCACTGCATCGACAAGGATGCATTGATGTAGCATAAGGAAAAACTTTTTCACTGTAAAAAATACATACAAATAAGAAGTTTTTGAATAAAATTAGAGTCTAGAGGAAGCCAAAAGAACCTAAAATACTAGGAAATGCTTGAAGAGGGCTTAGAATATGCACAAAAAAGGAGATTTGACTAGGATATTATTGGTCAAGGAGTGCAAAACTATATGTATTGTGGTGAAAATGTGAGATTTTGAAAGAAAAATGGGTAAGGGATAAGGATTTTTACCATCCCAACTAAGGAGTATGTAAGTGGGTCCTCCCCATAGTAGGCTCATGCCATTAATGGCCTTGCATGCCTCCAAACCATGAAGTCCATGGGATCCACAAATGATTAATGGTTGTGGATCATTCAAAATCAAATCAGCAAGGAAGTCACTAAATAATATCAAATATTTAGTAATGAACTCATCAAAACAATCATGAAAAGAGGTAGTGAGGTGATTTATGGAAGAAGTTGAGGGATGAGAGAGAGCATGGAATGGAATTTTCCATGATGGTCACATGAGGTCACTGGTGGAAGATATGATTAATTAGGGCTTGAGCACTTCCTTGCTTAGTTTGAATTAGGACCATCCATTTCAAGTGACTTTTTATTAACACTTAGATCATTCTACCCTTCAAGAAACATGAACATCCCCACAGACCACTCACCATCTTTGAAGAAGAAGAAAAGAGAAGTAGGAAGTGAAGAAGACCTTAGTCAAAGAGGTACCTTTAGGCATGGGTAACATATCTTTCCAACCCCATAACTAGTGTTTTTAGTCCATTATTTTATTCAAGGTATGTGCTTTGAATTTCCATCATCATCATCATTATTATTGTATTTTTTAGATAGGAAACATACCATGTAAAGACTTTGCTTCCTATGATTGGCCAATAGTAGAATGATGAGAAGTCCATGAAAACATTCATGTAACTTAGAGGGGAAGTAGGTACAAAAGTGATAAATTTCTTTGAATTCACACCCTTTTCCATCCACTTAATTCATTCCAAGTTTAGAAAGTACAAAGATCATTAGTTCATTATAAGGTTTTTATTAATAAGGGACCTCATATTTTCAAAATGAAGAGGCACCATAGAGTTGAGTGGAGTGATGGATGACATGGTCTCACTACTTGTTAACATGAAAAGAATCAATGATCCATTAGTAAACATCAAAATTTAAAAATGAAATCTAGCCATTTGCACTCAAATAATTGATACACTTTAAACCACCATTGATAGCAGTTATAACGTGCACCAAGCCTTGCTGGCAATAAGGAAAAAAACATAGAAAATAACAAAAATTCAAATAATCAAAATAAGGTAAAATATAAAAAAATTGAAAAATAATAAATAAAATGGAAAACATACTAAAAACAGTGTAAAATATACAAGTTAAAAACTAATGAGCCACTTGGATTTGATATTAGCATGGATGGCAATCTCCCCCATGATTGACTTGAAAGGAGGAGATTCAAAAGATTGAGCATGCATGTCCATCCATTGAGATGTTGGTGCCACTGGTTATTATTGGTTCAAGGAAAGGTTTTATTGTTGAGTGTTGAGTAACAATTTCTTGTTTGGGTTGGCATGGCCTCGAATGGAAAGGCTTCATAGATGATATAGGGCCCTCCCATAATGTTTGAAAATTAGTTTGTTAAGGTAAGTGTGTGGGATTCCAATAAAGCACCTTATCTCTCAATTGAAATTTAACTTTCTTGATCATAAAGTAATGGTGTTGTTTGTTATATTCCTTGTACACTTTGTTAGACAATAGGGCCACTAATTGATTCTCATCTAGCATGTTGAGGTTAATTAATTGTTTTTTCTATGCTAGACTTAGGTCCAAGTTGAGGTCACATGTAGTTGATAGTGTACGAAGTTCTACTTAGATAGGAAGTGTTGGGAGCTTCTCGTAAATGAGCTCATAGGAATAGTATCCTATAGGGAGTTTCCAAGTTAAATGATAGGCCCAAAGGGAATCATTGAATTTAGAGCTCTAGTTTTACCTATATTTACTAACTATTCTCATTAGTATTTTGGTTATCTCCCTATTATTGACCTTAGCTTAACCATTAGCTTGGGAGTGGTAGTGAGTTGTTAATTTATGCTCAACCCCCAAGCATGGAATAAGTTTCTAAAAATTGGTGCTCATAAAGTGTATCCAGTTATCTGAAATAAGTGCCTTTAACATGCCAAACCTATTTACAAAATGTTTTTGTACAAACCATGCTACCATAGAGGATGTATAATTGGTGATAGCTGCAGCTTCTACCCATTCTATGTAGTAGTAAACAAATGTAATTATGTAGGCCTTCACATTGGACATGGAGTTGATGGGCCTCATAAAGTTAATTCCCAAAAGGTTGAAAGGCTCCAGTGGTTGGATTCACTATTGGGGACCTTCCATATGAGCTATCATCCCTCCATCACGTTGACATCAATCACAACAATAGATGAAGTGATGGGCATCATTGAAAAGTATTGGCCAATAATATCTTATCATGAGGATTTTAATGGTAGTTCACCTCATAGCATAGTGGCCCCCATAATGGTGCTCATGTGCATCTTGGAGGACTCACAATTGATCAACATCAAGAACACACCATTAGACTAGGCCATCTATGCAAACCTTGTAAAGGTTGTGATTGATCTCCATGAAGTATTCAGCTTGATGAAGAAACTACTATTTTTTTGTTGTGATCTCACCCCTATGGCATCTTTTGAGTAATAAGATAGGATAGAATGGGCTCATACCAGTTGATCTCTTTAGGCTCTTGTTTATTCATAGCACTAGCAAAGAGGATTTCATGAGAAAATTAGTCTAAGAGTGGGCTCTCCACCTCCTTGTCATCCCATCGTAACTAAAACAAGTGGTCAACTATCATGTTCTTAGTCCCATTTTTGTTCATCATCGTAAGATTAAACTCTTGTAAAATCACTAGCCACCGTATAACATGGGGGCTCACCATTGATTTATTCATGAGGAACCTGATAGCTCTATGGTCTATGTGCACAAACATCTTGTACCTAAGCACATAGTGCTTGAATTTCTCTAGATCATACACTATTATTATGAGTTCTTTTTCAATGATGGTGTAATTAAGTTGTGCTACCACAATGCTTTTGTTGGCACAATGGATGTAATAAGGATGTTTCTCATCATCCAACTATGTTAGCATGGCTTCTAAGGTGTAGTTGAATGCATCTATCATAATGTGGAAGGAATTGAACTAGGTAGGAACTCACAAGATTAGTGTTTCTATGAGATTCTGCTTAAGGTGTTGGAATGCATGCTCTCATTCCTTAGGCTAGAAAAATGGTGCATCCTTCTTTGTGAGCTCTACCAGTATTTTTACAATCTTAGAAAATTTCTTAATGAAACACCTGTAATAACTAGTGTGCTCAAGAAATGACCTTACATCTTTAATAATTTTAGGCTGTCTAGTAATTCCTTAGATGACCCTTATCTTTCTTAGGTCTACCTCAATCCCCTTGCTAGAAATACGATGTACCAATACAATGCCTTCTTAAATAATCAAATGGCTCTTTTACTAGTTTATACTACGGTTTATCTCCACACATATTTTGAGCACTTTCTTTAGATGGTCTAAGGCTTGGTCAAATGTTGCCCCATAGGCGAAGAAGTCATTCATGAATACCTCCACCCTGTTATTGATCTATTGTTGGAAGATGTAGAGGACCAAGCATTAAAATTTAGTATGAACATTATAGAGATCAAAGGGAATCTTCTTGTATGAAAAAGTTCCCCAAGGACTTATGAACATTATTTTGGCCTAACCCTCCAATGCTATCTAGATTTTTTAGAGCCACTATAACCTTCAAGAAAGTTGTAATAAAAATGCCTTACTGTTGTGTCCAACACTTGATCAACAAATGGTAACAAAAAGTGATCCTTGTAAGTTGTCATGTTCAATAGCTTGAAATCAATACAAACCCTCCACTTGCCTCTTTTCTTTGGCACTATAACAAGTGGGAAACCCACTTGCTATCTACAATGGGATAAATGAACCCCACCTTAAGGATTTGATTAATTTCTTCCTTAATGACTTGTTTGAGCTTGGGGTTTAGCCTCCTCTATGGCTGCCTCTTTAGTTTTATGGAAGAGTCTATATCGATCCTATGTTGGCATACCCTAGGATTGATTTGTGTGAGCTCATGATATGATCAAATAATGATTTTTGGACGTCTATTAACAACTTCCAATAACTACTTTTTCTACAAAGGAGAAAGATTTGCATTGATGATAACCAACTTACCATTTCTTAGAATGACATATACCATTCTAGCTAGTAGAGCTTTAAGCTTAAGGGGCTCATGCTTGAATTTTTCAGGGATTTCTAGCTCTTCCCAATTAATTTCACCTTGTTGTTTGAAGAGTTGGTGATGGAATTGCTCCAGTTGATCCATGCTTTCTACATAATATCTCATGAGACTCTTAGTGGGTTCTATACATAGTGCTGAGCTACTCTCTATTTTAGTTATTAGCCACTGTGTGTCCTCTTATTTTATGGCTACTATGTATAGGAACCTTTGAAGCTCTATGAAATCTACACATTGCCTACATGCTTTGAGTATTGTTCTTTAAACGATCCATAATTTCCACATGTAGCGGCAACCTATGTCACTATATGAAATGTGCTGCTTCTCGATCTTATTGAACTCATTCTTCTTAGAGATTTCCAGAGAGAGGTCTCTTATCCCAAACCTTTCACCAATGGTACTTATCCACACTCTTCCCATAATTATAGGAAAGTCCCCTTTGCAATAGTCCACTCAAATCAATAGGAAGTTAGTAGGATAGGATCACCCATAGATAGTGGTTATAATGTCCTCCATCAATTCTAAGGGGACAATGATGAACCAATTCATCAACTCTAAGCGAATGTTGCTCTTTTTGAGTGGAGGCAAGTTTTAAGCTTTGTACATTTCTTGTGATATCAAGATAACTCCCGAACCGAAGTCCAAAAGAGCCTTGTAAGATTCATTTTCTATGATCTACAAATAGATGAGGGGACTTCTAGAATCATATTCTTTTTGGGAAGGTGACCAATCTTTATTCAATTAGTTATTGCATAGTTCAACATTATAGTGTGAAGTTTGGAAGCATTTTGCTTTAAAGGGTTCTCAAGAGACATTCCAGAGGATGTAGGAGAAGTAGGATCAATAGCCATAGGTGTCTATGAGGGCTTTGTTGGGCTACCAGTTTTGAAGAATGGTCTTTTTTGAGGCTTGGTTTTAGAAGCACTCAGCTAAGGAGCCAACTATAAGTTCGCATCCCTTATTACATTCCTTTATTGTGGTTGACTTGGTATTTCTCCCTACATAGTTGGAGCATGTGGCAAAGTAGTTGACGATAAAGGTGTAAGAGTGGAAGAATGAGGAGGGTAATAAGGAAATGAGGACTTCCTTCCTTAAAGATGGTGTTATGTAATATTTAGAAGGTATTAGTGGTGTTGGAAGAAAGCATGACTAGAAGAATCATGTGAAAAGATAGGTTGCTGAACATAGTACCCATAAAGATCTAGCTTGCAGTAAGGACACTATTAACTTGGTGGTGGCATCGTCCATGACTATGGGTGTTTCCACTATTGATATTTCTCATGAGGCTAAGGTGGCACTCCACTTGAATATTAGGATTATTGGTGGAATTATCAATAGTTTCCTTGGAAATAAGAAAACCTTCTGGGTTCTTACTATTTGGCGAAAGCTAGGATTCAATGCATACACCTTGGATTCTTGCAACTATGACATTATTGGGAAAAATCCATTGGGATGCTCATATTGACATATTTCACACCCATCATCATCTATTTCAAAATTAGCAACCTCTTCTACTACAACAACTTTACCCTTATCCTTATGATGGGCATGTTCAGCTTCTTTTTTCTTTCTTCTATCATGTTCACTACCTCCTTGGTCTTTATCCTCCTTAGTGATTCTTAGAGTAGTTTGGGATTTTTCATCCAAGGAGTTCCACATTTTGTATACTTAGCCAATATTTTAGAGATATATTTTTGGATTGGCAAAGTTTTCCATTGCACCACGTAGTCAAGTGGTGGCTCCTCATTGTCATAGAAATAGACCTCCCTCTTATGAAGAGAGGGGTCCCTATTGTATCTTTTACACTTTCTCCCTTTTTTAGCTCACCTTCCTCCTTCTCCACTTGCTCAATTAGCCTTTGGATTTGATGGGCCCTTAACTCCAAAAGTCTCCCTTAGGCATAGAACCCAAGAGTTCTCCTCATTTCAATTCAAAGTCCATCTATGATGTGGCATAACTAATCCCTTTGAGAATAGCCATGGCATAGGCATTGGTATAACAAGGAGATGTACCTTCCCATGGCTACATCCAAGTATTCATGAGTGTTTTGTTTCCATCCTTGGATCTACCTTCTCAAGTTGGACACTTGAGAGTACATCTAATACTTGTCATTAAATAATTTAAGCATCATGCTCCACCTTCGAATGGATTTTGGTTCCAAGGACTAGTACTAACTTTCAGCTTTCTTAAAGAGTGTCTTGGGAAATAGCTTCAACTTTTTCCACTCATTTTCCATGTTTTGTAAGGTACAAGCATCATGGAAGACCTACAAATAATTTTGTAGATTTCTATTAGATCCCCCTTTGAACTTGAGAACATTATTCATATCTAGCCATTTGATTTGGTTGTTCTTCATGTGCCTTGTTGGGATCCTAATAGCCTCTACAATGTTTAACATGTTTATTCTTCTTAGTAGTAGCTCATCATAGTCATAGTGATTTCAATGGCCCCTTTCATGGCCATGATGCCTATGATGATCCCTACTATTCCTTCTTTCTCTATGTTGGTCCCCCCTTGATTGCCCATGATCTCAATCATTACAGTGGGATTGAAAATCATCTTGATCTCATTGTTTACCTCCATCATGATCCTTGTTGTTCCATGTGGCTTCGATTGGAGTTGGAGGAGGAAGATAACGAGGATGAGGAAGGTTAAGAGGAACAAGAGCCACCACGAGTGTGGTGCATGCTACTTCCTCTTCTTTGGTCCCTTCCATGATCATTATGCTTATCCTTGTCTTGGTTCTTATCCTCATTCCTACCCTAGCTACCCCTTGTCAAGGCTCTTTGATTGTGGGATCGATTATTCCAAAAATTAGGGTTGGTCATAGTTAATTGTATCCATTGGTTAATGGCCTCCTCATCGAAGAGAGGAGGAGAATCAGTGTGTTGAGAGATCCTCAAAAAGAAGTCTTCCCCTTCTTTGTATATCTATAGGAATAATTGGATAAGGCTCTTTTTTCCTTTTGAAGCCTCATATCATGCTTCCAACAACCAATCTTTCTTTTTCTATGCCTCTATGGGATGATAATTCTGATAGGCATTATCTTGCACCTTGTACTTCAAATTGAGTTCAACAATGCCTAGCCTAATAAGATTATTTGAGAGCATTGCAAGAATAGATTGGTCAATAGGCAACATAATGTTGCCTTCCATATCCCTTCAATATAGCTGCTCATCTCAATGTAGGATGAAGGTAAATTTCAGAATATACTCATTTGGATGAGTATAGACCACTTTGAACTATTGGGGCACTAGTGTCTTATGGTCTTATTGTTGTTGTTGATTGAGTTTGCTTATGAACAGTGGCGAAGAGTCTTCCTTGTAATCAGAAGCCATGTTAGTGTCTTATGGTCTTATTGTTGTTGTTGATTGAGTTTGCATGTGTTATTATTACTTGTCTTAATTATTTTGACTTTAAGATCCATTAAAACATTGTTGAATGATTTTACTAACTTTCTAGGTAGTGCACCTAGCTAACTAAAGTCCCCAACAACAATACAAATGATGACAAGCAAGTATAACCTACATCAAAATATATGAATTACATGTGTTTATGTGCAATTTGGTCACATTTTGTAGACTTTATCCCTCTAAGTACACATTAACTAGGATAGTTAATCTAGGGATGCTATCGTTGCCTTCTTGGTTCCACTTGTATAAGTACAAGCACATAGTTAAGTGTGACCAAGGCACATGATTTGTACAATTTTATATTTTTTATCTATTATATCCTAACTGTAAAATAAATTAATTAAGTATCAATTAATGTAATAAACTATCTAATGCCTTAAGCTAATTTGTAACACAAGCATTTGGTCCCACCTATTGTACACATCTTAAATGTGTTATAATGTCACTAGGTTACCAAGTGCTAGCATTGTTGGGGGTACCAGTGTTAATGTTATGTTCGAGGTGGTCATACTTATATGTATTAATTAATCTTATTTAATTAACTAAAGAAATTAAATTAAATTTCATGAATAATAAAGTGTATGAAAGTAAACATTAAGCTATTTTCAAAAGCTACAAGGTATTTCAAGAAGTTCATCTTTATTGCCATCACACTAAAGTGTTTAGGTACATCAATGCTCAAATAAGGATCCATACAATTCTTGACTTCTAGTATGGGCACTTAGAAAATATTCTAACTATTGAGAAAACAAATTTCAAAAACTTCCCTAAGCTATGGACTTAATGATGCCATAAATGTGGTGGGTGCACACATTTATATAGGTAAACACAAATGCTATGTTGACAGGGATGCATTGATGCTTGTCCATTGATACAACCCATTGATGATGATTCATTAGTTATTATATTCATCATTGTTTCTATCTCCCATGCATTAAGTTGGTACAAATCTTAATTTTCTTGAGCTAATGTGCAAAGTTCTTTTTTTTTATATTTGATATTTCTATGAAAAGTTGGACATATAGATAAAATTTTAAACATCATGTTTTATGATTTGCATATTGGGTTTATGTATTGAAAATTGGTTGCCACCCTACATTTAAATGATATGGATAATTGGTCCAAAAATGTTAGAACAAAATGTCTCACAAGAAATCATTAGATCTTGCAATCTACAAAGAGTTGGTTAATCTTCTGAAATTTCAAATAATTTAAAAAATTAATTAATTAAAAAGATACTTAGAAATTAAAGTTATGCCCTAATATATCTAGTCTATTAGAAATTTTAACAATTTTAGTTATTTAATATCTTTTATACTATTAAGAATATAGTTCTAAAATTTTACTAACAAATTCTTATCATTTTTGGCTTTTAAAAAAATCAAAAATTATATAAAAATATTAAGAAATAAGGAAGACACAAAAATATATTTCAGTATCATGAATGCTATTAGAATTAGGTATGAAGAAATAACAACTTCACCATCTTGCAACATGTTTTCATGTGTGAGGAATTGGATTTAAAACTTTGTATTGTAGATATTCATATAAAGTTTCATTTCCCTAAATTCAAAAATAATAATGGGAAAATAAAAATAATTAAGTTAGAAGGTGCCATCAACCTCAAGAAAAGATTAATTTATGACAAACAATAATGGTAAAGAGAAGTAAGTATGGAAATAATTATTTTGAAATATAGGAATTCAAATCCATTAGCACAACATGATAGATTATAAGATAACTAATACATTCAAACTCAAATCCATGTCAAAATATAGTCACATTCAATTATTTAGGTCTTGCCAAAATTACACAAGGAAATAAAACCTAAATATTAGAGATTACATTTATTGTATAGGCCTAAAGATTTAGATATATCAAAGAAATCAAGAATACATAAGAAAGATAATAGAGAATCAATGCTTACATGATCCAAATCAAAAGTTGCATTGAAAATTTAGTGATAAAACTTAGAGTGAATCTAAGGTTAGAGATCTCTTCTCTTGGATTTATTTCTCCTCTCTCTTATTCTTAGAGATGATCTTTTCCTGCAATGCAAAAGTGAATGCTCAAACTCTAGTGGAAAATGATAAAAGATGAAACCTAGATCTTGGAGTTTACCAAAAGATAAAAAGCAAATGAAAAAAAAGATGAAAACATACCTACAAAATTATCAAATTTTAGATTTGGGATCCTAATATATTTATTACCTTATAAAATTCTTGGGTGTGATAAGTACTTATTCAAGAAAATAAAAATAAAAGTATTTCATGGATAAATGTAAATTTTTTTGACGCTAAGGACTCATGAAAAGTAATTTTTATTAAGCTTAGACCCTTGAGTAAGGGCCTCATCAATTCTAATTTGACCATGTAAACATTTACAAATATGGAGGATATGGATCATTTATGTATCTTGCAATGGAAACTATCATTACTATCATAATGTTACTATTTTTCTTCTACTAAACATTTTTTATTTGCACAACTATCATTTCCTACCATTCCTAATTCTTATCCTATTCACATTATTATCATAGAAAATCATGCTAAAAATGAGTCTTTGACTATCAAAATTGAGATATCAAGATTCTTTTGTGTTGTTTCTTCATCATGATAGGATATAAACAAATATTTTTCATCAACATGAAAGGGTAGCTAGACAACATACTTAGAAATAAACCTATAAAACTTGCAATAACTTTCATCTAAGCATTAATGATAACATTATTGGTAATTAACCTACTTTGTCTACTAGTTCTATGTATGAATTGTCTTCAATTACTTTATTCTTTATTCTATTTAGAAGCTTTATTGTTTAATTATTTTTCAATAGCAAAGATACAACTATGTTTTGATTCTAGATTATGTCTCTAATTCTCCACTATCATTGAAGGGCCAAGCAAAGAAAAAAATATACATTACCTAAATATCCTATCATATGAAGGAATCCTTTGATTTAATGACTTGCTTAATTAAGTAGATATGTCATGTTTAATATTGTGGTTTTATGTGTGGTATAAAAACTTTGAACATAAACTTACCATTTTAAAATAATTGATGTTAAAGGATAAAGACCATATAAAATTCAAGAAGAATTTGGATGGAGAAATGGATATGTCAAAACTTTAGTAGTATGCAACACCTTTGTATCATGCTTTCCATCAAAGAAATCATTTATAAATCTACCCTTTTGAAGTGATCCTTTTCAATAATGTGTATTATTTTAATAATAAAATGGAGTAGAATAATGATCATTCTATGTTATTAAACATCAAACAATATAGCCATTGAAAGCAAGGAAATGTAGCATGGTAATAGTGGATAGGATTTAGTCATTTAGACCAATCACACCTAAACTTCAACTTGGAAATCTACTTTTTTCCACTACATTATCATCAATAATGTTGTGATAGAGTCAAGCATTGATGATAATATTATTGGTGATTAATTTACTTTGTCTCCTACTTTCTTTACGAAATATCTTCTATTTGTTCTTTATTTTCTTTGAAAGCTTTATGATATAGTTATTTTTTTGAAAAATGGATATAGCTATATTTTGATTTTAGAGTAAGTCTCCTTCTTCATTACTATCAAAGGGTCTAACAAAGAAATCAATGCAAGTTCCTCAAGTATCTTATCACATGAAGCAACCCTTTGGTTCAATGGATTATTGTGGTTTTGTGCAGCTAGGAAAATAAGAAAAACCTTTGAACATAAACCTACCATTTTTAAATAGTTTATGTTAAAAGGAAAAAACCATATAAAAATCAAGCAGAATCTAGATCGAGAACCAGATACATGACCTTTAGATGGATAAAATTTGGCAGTATTTTGTGCCTTTGTATCATGCTTTCTAGCAAAGAAATCATTTATAAATCTAGCCTTATAGTTATACCTTTCAATAATGACCATTTTTTGAAATTTTTCTAACTCCCAAAGATTTAACTAATAAAATAATATCAAAATCACCATCTATACCAAGTTAAATCTCATCAATAAACTCAAGTAGCTAAATGAATAAAATAATAATAAAATAATCAATCTACCATGGTCACAACTAACTTAAGTGTAACTTGCTCCAAAAAAGAAATGTATTAAGAACATTAGAAGTTACACATGAAAATAGTAATCCTTGGTTATGTTTGTGATCACAGATGGCACCAAAGGGGGGAGAACAAGGACAAGTATCATCCCAACCAAGGGAGAAGCATCCAAGAGGAGGAAGGGGCCAGTAGGCATAGCAACCCCAAGAAGGAGAGGCCAAAACCCATGCAACAAGACCTCTTTAAGAGGAGACTAAGGTGGAATATGTCTATCAAATTCCCATAACAAAGATAGGCCAATCATAGTAGGATGAGGTGCCAAGGCCCAAGCCTAACTTGGAGGTCATACTAACTAAGGCCTACCTTGAATGAATTTGTTTCAAGAAGGTCCAAAGTTCAATTCTCTAGGAACTTAAATTTGATCCCTTATTGGATTTGGCACCATAGGAAGTCTGCACATAACTACAAGGGTTTCCCATGTGGTCAATACTCTCTTAGTGGAGAATGGTACATGGGAGAAATCTATCTCTTTTGGAAGAACTAGTAGGTAGACACCACAATAAAGATAAAGGACATAAGAATCTCCTACTTGATTGAGGTCATTGTGGAGGCCTTTGGCTTTCCTAACATAGCAGTAACATTGGTGAAAATTTCCACACAAGTGAACCCTGATGCTAAAAAGAAATGTGTCCAACAGTGCTATGGCGTGGGTTGTAAGAAGTATGGTGCACTCACTAAGGTAGAGAAAGATTATTTTAAATCCATAGCCTATCACCTAATTCCAACGGTGAGTTCCAACAAGGTTACTACCTTCTCCACCCATGCTTGCACTGCTATAAGCAATAAATTCCTTGTCAACCTCCCTTAGCTCATGTTCCTTAAGATTAAGAAGTAGTTCAAACATAACAAGTGAGGAAGGAAGAAACTCCCTTTTCCATGCCTAATTTGTAAACTTTCTAAAATGGAAGGAATAACCCATTAATGATATGCTCTATCATGCTCTTACTGCCTACCTAGTAGGAGACAATAAAGGACAAGGTAGTTGCTAAGTTGCTAGAGAAGGAGTAACCACCATCACTACCTAGTGGAGAGACAACACTGGAGGCACATGAAGCCATGAAACACATGAAAAAAACTTTGTGAATAGCTATTGTAGAAACAATAGGAAGAGGTAAGTGGTGCAGAACCATTAGTCAAATAGCCAATGTTGAGCCATCTTAATGAAGTAACTAGAACAATAAGTTGGCTAGAGGAGACTACCTCATTTTTTTAATCCAACAAATGAAGATGCCTACAAGAACAAATTTGAGTGCCAAAGAAGTTACATTATCCATCCCTAGACAATAAGAGTTTTTAGAAATCTCTGGGAATGCCTTAACTTTCTTAGTGTTCCTAGAGGAAGGTGAGGGGGCTATTGTCATGATGATGAAGCACCATGGGCAAGAAAAAAAATAGAAGGAATGGACGATTAAGTGGTAGAAGAACTTAACACTCCTAAAACAACCATGATAGGCATAGCTACACTTAAGGATGTGTAGGCTTCTGTAGGAGTGAGGAGAAAAATTCTTAGCATGGCCTAACATGAGGAGGTGTTTGACTGACTAGTGGAAACTAGGCAATCACTTTCAAGGATTATTAATATCTCAAAAGATCACTATAACCTAGTTGGAGTTTTTGGAGATCAAGGGAAAGATCATCATTGCCAATACGTAACTTGAGATAGACAGCATTGAAAACCATTGATTGGCTACCAAGGTTGCAAGATTAAGAGCATGTCTTGCTGATTCCACCATTCTCAGCCAATCCATCATAAGGGATGAAGCTTTTATGCAACTTTGAAATAAACATAAGGAGGTTATGAATTCCAAGGAGATGATAGTATTCAATGAATCCTTATTGAAAGCTCTTTCCTTCAACACAATAAGGACTTGATGTAAGTATGTATGGAGAACTTGGTCCTTACTAAAGACATCCCGCACTTGTAGAATATCGAGGAGCAAAAGGACATATGCTCGAATTTGTGAGATAATAGTAGAAGTAGCTTGCTAAGGTAAACATGTATTTGAGGAGGTTTATAGCTAAAAATAGAAATCTATGTATGGAGGAAGTTTAGATGCTTTGCTAGAAAATGACCATTGAGGTAGCCATATGGAAAAATGAGGTCCTAAAATTTGAAAGAGTTAAGAATCATTACAAAGGCTAGGTGGGAATGCTCAAAGAGGTGAATGAAAAAGAAATTCAACTGGCCAAGGTGAAGATGAATGAGGCCCTCCAGCAACTCCAGTAGAGAGGTGATGTATGGTAGCCAATCTTTGATAGCTTGAATGCCTACAACTAAGAATAGATCTTCTTAAAGAAATTGTATATAGAAGAAATGATTGAGTACATAGAGATTACCTAAAACACCACAAAAGATTTTAGGTTATAGCTAATTTTCATCATGTAGCTTTCACCCCATGAAAATCAAGATAAAAATTTATTGTAAATGTGAAGATTATAATCTATAGTGGGTAATTTCACATACTTTATACTTTTGGGGCTAAAAAATGCCCCATAAGTGGTCAAAGCTTAATTTCCCAAGTGGATAGAGTCACCTAGTGCCTATCTTTGGGCTTGGGTTGGGAGGGTGTGGAGGTCAAAAACGCATTTTGGAATTTCAAAAATCACAATTTAATGGGTTTTATGGGGAGTATACATTTTTTACATTGGAACCATTTGTAGGGGGTAGATCTCACCTACCCCCATCATGGAGATATGGGGGATTTCTCCTCAACTTGGAAATTCTCCTCCCCCTCCCCTAGCGTGGTGGTTGCATGCTTAGCTTGGAAACCTTTCCCCCTTAGCATAAAAGTTTTAGCCTAGTGAGGAAATTGTATCCCCCTAATGTGGAAGCCACAATATCTAGATTTCATTACTTCATGCACTCCAACATTGACTAGCCACTTTAGTAAGTATGGTGGAGAGCTTAGCATGGAAGATTCATCTCTAGTGTAGAAGGTGTGCCCTTGTTACTATTTATAGTAAATAGAATGACCATGGGGGAGTTACTTACTATATATGGTAATCCCCTAATTTTTAGCAACCATCTCAATTGAACAAAGAAAAAATTTGAAATAATTTGATAGCCAATTTGTAGGCATTATGCAACCAAATTATAGCGAAATCATAGCCATTTGGCAACCCCATGCATGGCCCAAGACCTATAAAAAAAAGCCTCAAACACCATTAATAAGTTCCAATTTTTTGGCACTTAAATACATTAAGAATACATACATTTTTCCAAGCAATAACTCCACACTTGGGGCATTCTCAAGCTCTCAAGAGCCCTTAGAATCTCCCACATTTGCATTCTTTTAAACCCTAGCATGGAAGCATTATCACCTTGAGACTTGTAGATTTTTTATGTTAATGTGACACTTCTAGGATTTTGAAACCTCAACATGGAGCAATTTAGCATCCCAAATTTCGACTTTTCTCACTTTCTAGTATTGACCAACATTGCAAATCTAGAGTAGCAACAAAGAAGGTTCAATAACATCAGGAGTTCTAGGACATTTAGATCATGGTGTTGAACACATCAACTTCAACAAACCCTAAATCCTTGCTTGAGTAAACCCCCCTATTGCCCTCTTTGGCACACTTTGTACACAATCTCTTAACTTTACTTTATTTTATTCTTTGCAAAACAAAGTTTATAGTTTTGGTTTGTTTTTAGATTAAATTTATCATTTATTTTAGAGCATTTATATTACTTTGATCTACAATTATATTATTTATCCAATTTAGAATTTCATAAGTCCCTGGTTGATCTATTAGACCAACCTAGGTACCCCAAATTCCATTTTTTCATGGAGGCCTTGAGAATTCATGGGTTGAGGACTGCTATGTACTAGATCCATTGGTCTTTATTCTAGTGATTGATTTTTTTGTCACAATAGTTTTCTTGGTGCTAGAAGGAGGACCTCCACCCAATTTCTATGCCAAAATCTGTTAGCCATATTGATAATGTTATCTATCNAACATGGAAGCCTTAACAACCATCTAATTTTTATCTACACAACCAAGATTGGTTTTCACCCCAACAAAACCTCCTTTCCCCTCTTTGTGGTAAAAGTTTGTAGCTTGCAAAAGCCAATTTTGGAAACTGCCAAGTTTCCATTTTGACCTTCAAACTTTTTCCCCCTCTCTTCAAGGTTCAAATAAGAAGGCCTAATATTTCCATTATCTCATCCCCCTTCTTTTCTCTTGCCATGTCTAGTGTAGAAGTAGTTGGAAGGCTAGCATGAAAAAGGCTTACCACCAACTTCCCCAAAGCCAACATTACAAGTTGAAAGTTTTTTTCCATTTTTTTAGCCAAATTTCCCAAAATATCAATACTACCCCTTCCTTATTGTGATTAGAACTATAGTGTGAAGGTTGTAAGTGGTTGGGTGGTGGTTTTTCATAGTAGTTTCTATGAATGTTTTTAGCCCCAAAGCCATTTTTAAGACCTTTTCCCTTTTCTTTTTGCTAACAATTGCAATCTTTTTCAATTTCTAAAGTTGATGGTGCAGCCCTTATAGAAATTACCAAACTTCTAGAAGTTAGCTTCCACAAATTTTCCAAGCTAAGAACATTGGCAACCTATCAAGACCAAGTTTCAGTGGAAAAACCCAACTTTCCACTTTAATTTTTAGCCTTCTCCCCATCAACATTGTAATAGAATGGGTGAGATTCCCATTATCTCATCCTTGTTCTTCTCTATGCCCCTCCCCACCTCCCTTTTTCCATACTTAGTGTAGAGGCAATTGCGAGGCCAACATGGGTAAGGCTTGTTACCAACTTTTTCAGTTTTTCATTTTGGTAAAGGGGTAAACCCCCCTTAGCCCTCACTTACTTATTATAGTAAGTACTTCATTTTTAGTGGTTTTTGCTTTCTTTTGAATGTTTTTTAATTCTGTTCACTAGAATTCACTTTTTCCTTACTATTTATAGGCTATTTCAAGCCATTTTTAACAAAATAAACAATGACTTTCCAACAATCTATCAAGTTACCCCTCACCTTCACTAGCGAAGGTCCTAGCTAACAAGCCATTAAGGTCTATGACCCCAAATACCTTGTCATCATCATATGTAGGCAATCTTTAAGGGTTAGAAGAAAATTTCTTTATTTTGCAATCATAAATAAAGACTGATATAACTTCATTTGTGCTAATTCCATGTTTGGAAGTAGGAGAAAAAAGGAAGTTTGAACTTGTCCATCATAATTGTGAGGATTACGTCCCTGTGTCCTATGAAAAAATACCTCTATTTGATATTTATGGGGGTATACTAGCCTAATTGATTGATATGGAGGAAGATTATGACAAACATAGCTTTGAGGAACAATAGGAAGAGAAGGATGAATTTAGGGTAGAATCTAAGCCCGAAAACATTCTAGAGGGATTTTTTCAACAAGCAATCCCCAAGCCCACTGAGCCTTACCCTCATGCCTTTATCTTCTCCATGGACATGGTGCTACCATCTTCTACTCCCTCCTACCCTACCACGGCTGACCCCACATTGATCATAGCCATGCATAAAAATTAATCGATGCCACAAAATATGATTTATAATCCATATATATCATTTGCCACATGGTCTCAATCTATGCAACCATTGATGATGCTTTTTACTACTAAAAATCCATTAACTACCCATGTGGGACCCCAAGCAACTAAGGGGTCACACACCCTCTTTGTCCCATTTGTGCCTCAAGTACTAGCATAAAAATCCTTTTCTTTGTTTGGCCTATAAGCCACAACCATAAAAAAACCACTTCCTTCTATCATGCAATCCATAGTGAGGGCACAAGCCTCACAACAAATACCAAAGCCTTATGTACAAACCCCAAAACCATAGGGCCACCACAAGACCTAATTCAAGCCTTCCAAATGATCTAGGTTGTAATGGAGAAGTTGAAGAGGCTTAAAGCCTATACTTTACAAGCTATCAAGATTAAGAAGTTGTACTAGGATGATTCCATTAGCCTTATGGTCCCACTATTTACACTTCTTCCTAGTGTCCCTATTCCCTAGTTTAGCAAATACAATGGAGAATATTATCTTAATCCTCACCTTATCACATTTCAATCCAAATGCTTACTCTTACAATGATGTCCTCATACCATCATGAGGAGTTTCCCCATGTATTTGACTAGGAAAGAACTTGATTGGTACCATGCATTACCTAAGGGATCCATATCCTCTCTAGAGGACTTGATGGCCCAATTTTTCAAGTACTTCCAATATAACTCAAAGTCTGATATAATGCTTGACCAACTCATGAAGGTCATGCAGGGGCCCCTAGAACCCATGCTGAAATTCTAGTGATGGAATGGACTACTAAATGAAATACCAAAGCCTATAACTTAAGCACACCTATTGGCCATATTTAAAGGATTGGTTAATGACTTCATCAAGTCCAAGCTTTACTACCTTGACTCATAGTCCCTTAGCCATGCATTTTTCTCAAACTAAAAACATAGAGGATCCTACAAAGGCCAATCATGATGCCACCTATGTAGCATATAAAAATCATCATACACATAGAGAAAAACATAAAAATAAATAAAAAAATACAACTATAGCAACTCTAACCAAAGAAACAAAGACCATGAACCGGGGGCCAAGGACCAACCCACCCAAGGCCCCCACTAGTAATCATAATAACCAATCAGCAACCTTTGTGGCTACTACATTGATGAGAACTAGACCCAACTTTGAAAGGAAGGATAGGTCTAAATACACTATGCTATCATTAAAACCATTAGATCTATTAGAATGACTTTTGAAAAGTGGGCATATTTAATATAAATAGATGTTTGAAGTTTCCTAAAATAAGAATGATAGACTATATGAAATAGCCAAAGACCCCACTAGAGTAATGAAAGATGATCCTTAACTACCTAAGCACTTCAAATTATACTACTTCTGCCCCTATCACCAACTACCTAGTCATGACATAGACTTCTGCCTCACATTGAGGGATGACATGCAAAGGATAAATATGGGGGGAGCTATTATTAGATGCTTCTAATCTAGTTCGACTACAAAATTAGTCAATGCAAATCTATAAGGACTCATTGAATGCTAATGATAGCCCTTACATCATTTCAGTATTCAACATCAATGATGATTGGAAATCCCTAAAAGAACCATTCATGATTCAAGTAACCCGTTGTGATGAAAGATCTTCTTCAACCTCAACTAGCTTAAGATCCTTCTTTTTCATAAGAGTACCATCACAAGTGCTTCTAAGGGATCCTTTTATCATTAGGGTGCCTTAGCCTAACATAGTCCAACTAGCTATAGCCCAAAAAAAAAAATACATAGTGATCACCTATGATGGTTAATTCTACTACCTCTTTCTCACAACCAATGATTGACAACCATAAAATTTCAGCCAAGCAAAGGAAGAAGTGTAAGAAAAAGCCCAGAAAAAAGGATGACAAGTAGATAGAGGCACAAAAGGAAGTGGATCCACCAAATCCCACTCCCCTTTTGGCTATACCCATGACCTCCTCTACCCAGTTCTCTTCAAAAAATGAGCCACAAGATTACTCTAAAGCCCATATCCTAAACAATGAGGAAAAGCCTCAATAACCACAACCTAAAGTCAAAGTTTACATTTTGGGGCACCTAAAGGAAGTATAGAATAACCAAGGCAACAAGCCCATGACCAATGATAAAAAATTTCTTAGTGCAATGGATCAAGTCAAGCAATCTCTCAAGCAAAAAAACACAACTCTTAGTGTGTATGACCTAATCATGAATTTCACCATACATCATGAGGCGTTAGTCAAAATTCTAAATTCTATCCCCATTAGTGAGAACATCCCTACAAATGAGAAAGTAATCCATGTAGTGATGGTTCCTCCCTCATCAAGGAAGAAGAATTCAACACCATTAACATTTCGTAATAGTAAAATTAAGGTTAGTTCCCAAATTGGCAAAGTAACTAGGGCTCCTATATTCATAACCATATGTGTAGGGAAATTTAAAGTACATCAGGTGCTTGTTGATGATGGAGCCATAACTAATGTCATCCCATGAATCATTGTTGAATGCTTGGGCTTAACTAAGAAGATAAAACCTACAACCATCATAGATCTTATGTCCTTTAATGGATCAAAGTTATCATTAAGAGGTCCATCTCCTTGGATTTTGTAGCAAGGAAGTAATTCCCCACAACCATCAATTTCTTGGTGCTAGAGGAGACACTAGGATTCAACTTGATCCTAGAAAGATCTTGGTTGGCTCAATTATGAGTTCTGTCTTCTCCCATCCATCAATAAATTCACCTTCTTTATGAGGGAGGTGAATTTATTATTCATGGTGATAACATGGTTCCCCTATCTATTAACAACATAATCATAGAGCAGGGGTCTAAAGTAGAGCTTCAAGAAAAGGCTTCCAAATATGAAATTCAATAGTCCAAAAGAGAGCAACAATCTAACAATGACAATGATAAGCAACATGATGCATTATGGGATAAACTCCCTTTTAAAATTGTAAGAAAAGGTGTTGCCAAATATAAGCTTGTGTAGAATAGACCTTACTCATTTCCTAATCTTACAAAGATTAAGAAGAATCTACACAAGTGAAGTTCACCTTAACCTTCTCCATCCTATGCCCTTATAACCAAATGTACAAATATCCATACAACCTAACCTTGCTTTTTCAAATTAGTTATACTCTTTCATGCATTTTTATTTTTCTCTTTATGCATATAGCCTATGCATGTAGCCTAAGTTCATTTGCATTTTTACTTATTTATTATAGATTTTCTTTACTTTTACTTATATTATAAACATCAAAAAGCCTTATATATATATTTCTTCTTCAACATGGTTCGCTATGACCTTAAACTAGCATAATGGCTTGCTATGTCCTTAAAATAACAAAATCACAGTCTACTAAGACTCTAAACTGGTGTTTTGATTCACTATGGTCTTAAATTGACATCATAGTCTACTAAGACTTTAAACTGGCAATATGGCCTGCCATAGCCTTAAACTATCAACATAGCCACAATCACACATCAAGGCCCATTATGGTCTTAAACTAGCAACATAATATAACTTGTGCTTGCAATGGCTTAAAACTAGCAAACATCTTGTTTACTATTATACTTCATTTTGTTTAGCCTATTATTGCATTGATTAACCTTAACCAAAACATCAACATATCCATTCTTAATTTTCATAACATTTACAATTTTTATTACAACTATAGATATATATAGCTAAATATAAAACCAAAATTTAAATTTAAAGTGTCCATAACATACATAGCCATGGCCACATTGTGTGGCAAGAATGTCAAAAAAGTAATAATCATCTATAACATAAGCCTTGGCTAATCATAGCCATAAACATGAAAATAAAAATAAATATCCAACAAGCTAAGTTGATGAAGGATGTTAAGTGGCATCTAGAGGAGGAAGTGGTGGGTCATTTCCACGCTCACCACTTTACCAATGTTTGCTGATGTTTGAAATGCAACAACATATAGTTAGTTAGTAACCCATGGCCAAAACCATGACTTAAAAGAAAAAATAAAACTTAAAATATATCAAACCTATGGAGATTTTGGCTTCATTACTTCCAGGGATAGATTTGGAAAACATTCTTGCAAACGATGGAGAATCTAGTCCTTCGTTATGTTGACCTAGTTAACATCCCAAAGATCAATGCCAGAAAGGATACCAGTCCTATCTACCATAGTCCAAGTAGGTGGCTCCTAAGTAATAACAACCATATAGGTCTCACCTACAATAGTGGTAATATGAGTAGTAGGGAATTTATCCACCATGAGAGTACTTTCAAAAAGCTAATAAGCACTCTCTGCCTAGATCCCATGGATGAATAACTTTCTCTTGCATCATTTAACCAACTCCTCCTTAAGCCACATAAGGTAGGCCCCACGATCCATGTTGTACGATTTCTTATGGACCTTTTGTTTCTTACCCCACTCTAGGACCCAAGTGTAGTGATCCTTCTATTCCTTAACCTTGTGGGAGATGAGGTCCATCTGCATACATTGTTTCGCCATCTCCCATAGGACTACTAATCTGTCTTGAATGACATGCTAGTAGTGGATCCACGTAATCTTCCTAGTCCACAACCTTCTAAAGTTTTTTACTTGGGCCTTCACAAAGGCCTTACAGTCTTGAAGATCTCTAATGGTTTCCTCCTTTCATTAAGTCTTCTCCCTTAATGCTACAACTTTCTCCCATAGGGATTTGCTGGACCTCTCTATCTTTCATGAAGTTTTTGCACATGACATTGCTAGCTCAATAACAGTCTCATATAACTTCAAGGATACACTAGATACATTGGAGTGAAGCTTAGGTAAGGTTTCAATCTCCATGTCTCTGTTGGGATCCCACTTCATAGAAGGCACTACACAAACATAAAAATACAACTAATAAACATGATATACAATCTAAGATGGTTGTAACATAAGCACAACCTATGATATAGCTAAAAAAATAAGCTACATAAAATGAAATCCTTACCTATCTCAAGTGCAACCTATTTAACTAGTTGATGATATCCTTAGCCATCCCATGCATGAACTCCATCCTATTTGGAGTCTCCACCTATGGTTTCATGCAAAACTTAGGGACAGGTGCTTTCACTAGTGGCTTAGGAACTACTATAAGCATAATAATCATCAAATAGTTAGGATGAAAATCAAAATTAAACTACAATATATAATAAAAATATTAAGAAATTGGCATACTTGGCTCCTCCTCTTCCTCTTCCTTTAGAATGATGATGGAGGATGTACCTAACATTGCCTCACTGAATAAGGTATTTAGATCATTTATATCTATGTCAACAAACCCTTCAACCTCATGTTGCTTTAGGAGTACCTATTCTACATGCCTTTGTTCTACCTCTATGGTAGCTTGGGCTGCCATAACTTGATGTTTGTATACAATCATAGCACATAGAAAGTTGGTTAACACATGAAACAATAAAATAGCCATAAACTTTAAAACATGAAATAGCCAAACTTAAACAAAGAATACCTATGACTACCTACTACAATGGCCTAGGCTTAAACTTAAGCTTCTTTAGGGTAGGTTGGTCTGATGCCAATGGTGCTTCCTCCATAGACCTCTTAAGTTTCTCTTTGGAAATCCCTTTGGCCTTCCTATGTAGTTGTTTGGCCTCTAGAATGCTTAATGGGAATGTGAGAGGCTCCTTATCATTTATGTTGGGAAACTCACAATAGACATTGAGATTCTTAATGGTAATGGATAATGTATCATCCATCTCCTATGGTGGGTTATGAGCTTGCAGCGTTGGACAAATGTGCCTTATCCAATGCTTAGAAAGTTCGCTTGGCTCTTGGGGAACCCGTTTTCCATTCTTGCACACCACTAGAAACTCTACAAACCTCTTTAAATAACCTGCAAAATATGAAAACTACATGTGGATTATTGTAGAGGTATTCACATGGAGTCTAAGGATCTCCTCCTAAAGCCCAATAGCTAAGGTAGCCACCCAATTGAACCTATGTCATCCATTAGGACCTTCTTGAAGGTCCACACCTACACTATGCCAAGCACCTTCTTTTGCAACAATAGTTTAGGAAATGCACAGGACCTAAATAAAGGATATGACTCCTTTAAATCATGGTTCATGGATCCATTCATGGAAATTATGGCATGGCCCATGTTGGCATGAAGCCACTCCAAAACTTCATCACGTGGACCAATTCCTTTACTATTCTTGTTGGGACCTTTTCCGTATTAGTAGGTACACCAAACAAGTTGCAAAAAAGACCCTCATTAATTTTCATATTAACTTTCACACCTTGGATGATGGTGCTAAAATGACCAACCTTCTCATCAAAGGAGTTAATGACATGCAACATCTCTATAGAAAGGATGAAAGGGATGGGTGTCATAAATACATCAAGCAAACCTACACATTGGATTTTTTCTTGAATGTATCCAAGTTCTTGTCCCCTCAACCACTCCTATGCTAGTATCACCTCATCAAACTTTATGATGAGGGTATCCTCATGATATGCTCTTGAAAGGTCCTACAAAGTAACAAAAAAAAATTAGCATCAACATAAGCAACATTTAACAACCAATTAAAGAAATAGAAGACTTAGATTTATAACCATGAAACACTAGAAGCTATAGCCTTTATGTTTACCTTTCCTTTTCTTCTTTGATGTAGTTTGAGTGGAGGGCCTAGCTACAAGGGTCTAATCCATGCTATCAGAGTCCACTCACCAGTTGTGCATGATCCCATCATCTCTACACTTGTATACAAGGTTGAACCTTGAAGCATATTCATCAAATTACCCTATTAACTATTAATACACAATGGTTCTCATATGAGGACTCCTAGTGAATTCATCTAAAGCAGTTTGATCCACTACCATGATTTGATCATTGATCTTGTACTTGCAAGAAGTTTGTAAAATTGATAAAGTTAGGAAAGGTAGTCAAGCCAAAAGCATAAAAACATTATAATAACCATGCTTACCCCTATAGATGATACATGGTGCAAGGTGGGTTTTGGAATAGTGTGTGAGCTCTATGCACGACCATTAGAGTATTTTTAGCATTATGCTGATTATACACTAGCACCATCTAGTTCTTTGTGAGGTAATGTGGATTGATAGCATCTATCACTCCTACTGTTGGCGACTTATCAGTGATGAACCTAGAAACCAAACTGGATGCTCGAGGTAGTAAAGACTCCACTATAGCCCTAGCCACATTCGTAGACAAGTGTGACCGTAGCATCACACTAAAGTTTTTTAAGATGTAGGCAAGGAATTCCCTTGTCCTAGGTTGGAACCATAGTGAAGCCTTTCCTAGAGGCATATTGATGAGTGGGATATTGGTCTTGGGATGATCAATATAGAAGAAAATACCCACCAACTCCACAACGATGAGGACGGGCTTTAAGAAAACCTTGCATGAAGCAAAACAAAAGCATTATAACTAATTGAAATTGCTTAACAAATTTGGAGAAAATATCTAGTTAGAACTAAAATTAGCCTATGTAAAATGCTCTAAGATGTTTATCTAAATTAGCTTAAGAAATTCCATAGGAAAACATTAGTACAACCTTGCATTATAACGAGTTGGAATTACTTAGCAAATTCTTAAAAAACAACTAGTTGGAGGTGGAATTAGCCTTTGTAGAAAGCTATAAGGTGTTCATCTCAATTGGCTTAAGAAATTCCATAAAAGAATTATTACCATATTTTATATTTTTTTACTTCATAACCAAAATATTATATCCAAAACTAAGCCTTAGTCTAAACTATGCATAAACTTAGAAAAAAATCATTAAAACTTAAAAAAAACATTAAAATTTAAAAAACCATAGTCATAAGCCTTATAAAAATAGTAAATCTTTTTCTTTTCCTAAAAAATTAATTTAAAGCATAAGGTTTACATATTGACAAGAAAAGCTACACATATTAATTACTTCCATCCCCAAAGGGATAATTTGGTACAATCAGGATTTTGCCTTATTTACATAGCCATAATTAAAAATTTATCAAAAATTCATATAAGCCCTGATTTTAGTGATTCTGCCATGAAAAGAATTCTAAAATCACAAGTTTTGCATCCATAACCATTGAAAATAAATATACATTGGACATAGAATTTTTTTACATGGGACATAGGCAAAGTTATCAAAATTGTAGCCATCATCATTAACCCTCTTTCACATAGGGTTGGTAGAAAATTGGCCAAAATTTTTTTTAAGCTTCAAATAGGATGATTTCATGACTATTTGAAAGCTTAAATCAACCCCTACACACCCATAGTTAACAAAAATTCAAAACTATCACCATTTATTCAAAAATAGACTCATCAACTTAGACAAAATTTTGGAAGTGGCACAAACCTCCTTTTGACATAAGCTTAATAAAAAATTTGTTAAAATTTTATTTTAAGTCCAATCAAAGTAATTCTAACTTCATTGAAAACCTAAAGCTAGGACCTATTCAGACATAGCCAAAAATAAGCCAAATCCATTATGTTTTCTTACAAAATATTCATGAACATACATGAAAGTTTTAAAATAGCATCAAAAACCTAACTGTAGGACCTTAGGGAAATAGCCAGAACTCCATCATGAATAATCCAAATTGAATAATAAAATAGCCATTAGAAAGCTTAAATGAAGGGTTATGAATCCATATTATCAAATTTTAAAAATATTAGCAATTTTATTAGGAAAAAATACACAATATTATTTCCTTTTTTGTGTAAAAAGCTAAAATTCCTAAAGCCCAACTTAATGTAAACATAAAAACATAGCAAAAATAGCCAAAATGATTAATACCCATTAGGTAATGCACCCAAATAATGGGTTATGATTTTGTTAAAATTTAATTTTAATGAATCCTTAAGCCTAGATCTAAGAGAATTGACCCTGCCATAACATTTTTGGAAAAAAGCATGAAAAGAGCATGCTTAATTTTAAAAATTGAGTCCATTAAAGAAAAAATGACAAAACAACCATGGATCTGTATGGAAAAAACAAAAATAGGAGGTGGGATTTCATTATAATTTCAATTTACCCCCTCTATTGATTTGAGAAAATGGCCCCACATGTGCCAAGAAAAATACAAGACAAACATAGAAAATAGCTAAAAAAACCAAGAAAAAATAGGTAGAACTGCCTAACTTGAAGCAATGATAGATGAGGCCTAGATGGAGATAAGCCTAGGTAATTCTTGCAACTCTCTGGCATGCTTGTCTATCCTCTAAATTCTAGGATTCTAGCTCTTCCTTCCACATTATTTTGGCACCATGGTAGGCTCAATATTGGGAGTAGTTTGAAAATGGTTTACACTATGCACACTGATGAATTGTTTTCATAGGAGTTAGTCTATTTTCCCAAGCGAATTCTTGCAGTGTGATGTTTGTAATTGTATGGAACCTTTATTCGAGTGTAACGTACTTGGACACACACATGATTGCCAATAAAGATAGAGATTACTCCATCATTGCAACATTCACTTAGTTTTAATTGTTTAATTGTTATTGTTGTTTATTATTTTCTTAGTTAATATTTCTTTACCATCATTTACTATTCCTATTGTTAAATGTGAATGAGTATGACTTAATCACAAACATTGAAGTGTAACTACTTGGTAACCTAGTAGCGTATCTAGGAGCACTCAAGTAATATACACTTGGTGAGCCCAAAAGTAGTACGTGAGGTCCAAGATGTATATGGATGATTAAGGATAGAAGCTCATCACACTTAGACTAGCTTAGATTCTCTTCTCCCACTCCCTATTAGCTAAAACAAAGTTATTTTCCATTGCCTCTATGAGTAGCACTAATTTAGGCCCACATCATACACCTCACTCTAGACTAAACCATATGTGACAAAGAAAATACTAGTCCAAGTGGGAAGATAGTGAACTATGATCAACATGTAATGATCTAGATACCACAACTAGCCTATCCACGGAGTTTGACTGAATCATGTGTGAGTGCTCATATTCATATGGTTGAGTGTAGGGGTACCTCACCACTCATCACACAAGAAGGAATGAGGCTTGCACACTAAAGATAATTTCTCTTTACCAAAAGAATCCCTATCAAATCTCTTCTCTAATGTGAAATTTGCAAGAATGAAAATTGTGATTGGAAACTTACAAAATTTAACAATATAAACTACATCTAAACCTAAATGCCTATCTCTAAAACCCATCTACTACTTAAATGCACCGTAACTCAAAGGGAGGTGGGGGTCGGACTTTCTTCAACATTGAGATTGTTGGAAAATAGCTTCACTTTTCAAATTTTAGAATTTTTGGATTATGAACCCCATCATACGCCTTTCCTTGTATCCAAAAAACTACATGAATGCTGAGTTTTGGCTACTTTTGATAATTAAAATAATTTTTCAACCGTAACTCCAATGCATCCATATTGGGGATAGCATCTTTAAAACATAGTTTTTTTCCATGTTTAGTAACTTGAACCTACCTTTTTCAATCCTAGGCTCTCGAAAAGTGTGTGAAAAGCTATCAAAATGAAATAACTTAGGGTTCCATGTTAGGGAAACACTGCCTAGTGTGGAAAAAAAAGGGAGGTAACACCCATTCTTATCTCCCAATACCCATCTAGCCTATGTTTAATGTCGAAGTGCATTCCAAATAACCTAGAACCCCTCCAAACATCCCCAACATCCCTAGAACCTCACTAAATCCAATCAAAATTAATTAAAACTAGTCGAAACCTTGGGATTTGGTAGTTCCACATTGGGAGAGGCTTCATCCATGCTATAAATATCATCCTTAGCATGCATAGATGTGGGGAAGCAAAAAATGACCTAAATCAATTACCTCGTAATCATTTCTCATAGCCTGGTGAACCTTAGACCCTACTAGAACTCTCTAGAGCTTCCAAAGACCTTGAAAACACTCAAAAATGGCATGAAACTACCATTCCCTTCCCATTGACATTGGGGCCATCATTCTCAACATAGAAGAAAGGGGAGGAAATGGATGAGGCATATAGAAACTTCCAAAGTAATGGATCTTGATACCAAACATAGACTATTGACATCAACAACCCCAAAGATTAACATGCATGATTGATTAAGTGTTGACCTAGCCTAGATCTAACTTTCTTAGTTTTTCCATGCTAGGAGAGACCTCTTCCACACTACCCAACATAGAAAAATGGGAGGATAGGCTAGGAAAGTTAGTGGAAGGTTCTAGAATAAGGAAAAAACCTCAAATTTCCTTGTACCTAACATCAGAACCTTCACAGCCATTATGGATACCACTAGACTGCAAAAATCAATAAAAATCAACCCTCTAATGTTCTTCCATGCTAGGGAGGACTTTCTCCACACTGAGCATTCTAGTCTTAGTGTGGATAAAAGGGGGGAAGCAAAAACTATTTAAGTTTTCATGTAGTTTGACTTCCAGAAGCCATCCAATCCTTTTGGAAGCCACTGAAAGTCACTTAAAATGATTAAAAATTATTCCCCTTGGGTTATCCATGATAAGGAGGATCCCATCCATGTTGAGCATCCTACCCTTAGTGTGGATTAAAGGGGAAAAGCCTTGGACATTGATAGATAATGGTAGCAACCCTATAGACACTCACACATAGCCAAAAATTTCAAAAAATAGTTAAAACACTTACCCCCTAATGTTTCATGCTAATCATGAAATCCACAACATGGAAAAAAGGAGGGAAGCTCAAAAATCAACTAATAACCCTTGAAATAACCAAATTTTAGCATTGGATGTTAGAAATCAACATAGCTACCTTAGAAGCCCACATGCATAGCTAGAAATGATAGAAAATGGTAAAACATAGGTTTCCCTACTTCCTCCATGCTAAGAACCACAGCTTCCATGCTACCAAACATGGAAGAAAGAGGGAAACTTGGGGGGAACTCCAAAATAGCCTCTATAGACCTCAAACGAACACTAGAAAACCCTATGTATGTCTTGGCACCATTTTTATGCATCCTAAGACCCTCATGCTTATGAAAATTGATCATGAATAGCTAGAAAGATTTTTCCCTAATCGTCCATGCTAAACATGGAAATCCCAATGTGAAAAAATGGGGGAAAACATGAAAAGTAACTTCATAACCATTGAAATGATCAAATTTTGAAACCTACATGCATGGTTACAAATAATACAAATAACTAAAAAGCTACTTCTCCCTAGTATTCTATGCTAAGCATGATATCTTTAGTGTGGAAAATAGGGGAAGGCTTAATAAACATCAAAGAAACCTAAAACTAGTGAAACTTAACCTCAAACCCTAGTCCTCAATCTAAGTAACCCTAGAGGTACACATGCATGGCCAATTAAAGCTAAAACTAGCCTAGATCTAAAATTTATGATTCTTCCATGCTAGTGATCCCTTCCTCCATGGTTCCCATCATGGAAAATGAGGATGAAACTCATTTATAGGTCATAAAGACCTCAAAATAACATTAAATGACCTTACATGCACTCTAGAACCTTGTCAACAACTATTGGAGGCTTTAAACCTTAGAAAACTGATACCAAATGGCCAAAAGTGGTTCCCCCTAGTCTTCCATATTGCACCCCCTAGCCCTAATGTGAAAACATTGGGGAAGCTTAAAAACCACTTGGGAGTACTGAAAATTACCAAACTTTGACATGGATACAACCCTTGCCCTAGCAACTCTAGAAGTTAACATGCATAGTTGATTGTAACTAAAATTGGTCTATATTTGAAATTATTACATCATACAAGTTGGAGGAGCCTCCTTCCACACTAGATAGCATCAAAACCACTTGTGGTGGTGAGATGACACTTTTGAAAGCCAAAGACCTACACTAGAGAAGCCTAGGATCTGAAAGCATTGAGATTTTTCTTATTTGATCTCATTTTGACCTCAAAATCCATTCTCTCCAATATTTCATGCTAGAATAACTTATCTAATGTGGAAATATGGGGGAAGACCTTAATTACCATTGAATGGCCTCCAAATGTAGTCAAAATTATCTAGAAACTTGTAGAATCAAGGTCTACAATCCTTGGGCATGAAAAAGTAGTCAATGTGCTCTTAAACCATTGTAAATCCATGAAATAATTGTCCCCCCATTCTTCCATATTGGGTATAGTATGCTCAATGTGGAAAAAATGGGGAAGCCATTGCAATATGTTTTGACACCCAAAACTACCTCAAACTGCCACAAAACGAAGCTAAGGGATGCACAACTCTGGAATCTAGGTTTTGAATACATGTTTGATCCTGTTTTGGCTTGAATCTTGGTTCTTAACACTGAACCCCATCACTTCCATGCTAGCCAATGTCAAAATAAAATGGAAGGCTTCAAAACCTACTTTGTTACCTTTACAAACCTTCACAGTACACAATTTTGATGGCTATGGCCCTACGTTGCCTTGGGGAGGCCCCAAAAACCTAAATTTTAGACCTCTAAATGTCCTAAAACTTACTTTCTCTAGTTTTCATGCCAAGGGTCCTTGCTTTCATGTTGGCAAGTCTGGAAATAAATGGGGCTCTAGTGTGTAAGCCTTAAAATACTTGATTTTTGGGTCCAAACAACCCAAAAATAACACTAATTGATGGGTAAACTCACCTAATAGCCTTGTAGCCTTAAAACATGGCCTACTTAGGCCTAAAATTGGCAAAATATAATCCATTTTAACTTTATTAGCCAAATTTTACCATATATAGCCCTTTTTGCTTGATTTGTTACCTTATTACATAGTGTTGTGGCTTGTTTTTGGACTTATGTTGCATTGTTGACCTATTTGACCTTATATGACCTTTATACAGCCTTATATGTTCTTTATTTGCCTTATTATAGCCTTATTTACCTTTTTTTTTGCCTTTGAATGATATCAAATAGTGGGGTTTTACTTTCCCTAACCACTATTTGACACCATGTGACCATGGCCTATTAAGGCCTTAAACTAGCATCATAGTCCAAAAAGACTCTAAGCAAGCATCATGGCCTACTATGGCCTAAAACTATTAAAATTGTGGCCTTTGTTAATAATTTTTGGCCATTTGTAGCCTTATTTCATATATTTCCCCTTACTTTACCTTCATTTAACCCTTGCATTTTTCTAAATTGTCCTTACCTCATTGATGACTTTAGATGGCCTTGTTTGCATTATATTTGCATGTGTTTGCATAATTCTATAGTGTTTTAGCATTATTTATTTACTTTTACATAGGTTTCACTTAATATTCTTTTGGTTGACATGCAGGATCAAAGTATGAGTACCTGGGAGCAAATATTCTTATCTTTGTGTCTACATGGGCCTCACGGTGATGTTGAATGGTTTATCGACCCTGATTGCCTAGATCTTAAGCTTGAGAGTTTTGTTAACCACATACCCTCAATAGAAAAAACCTCTAGAATGGCCTAAAAACCTAGTCAAAACCCTTAACATAGAGGTAGGTGACATAATCTAAGACTCTCTACTTTAGGTTCCTATCACAAGACACAATGGTGAGGAGAAAACCCTTAAATTTCCTCATTGGAATCTTAATATGCTCAAGACATTCCTAAGGTCCTACAAAGCAACATTAAGGTATTTTCCTAATCATATGAAGACATGCTAGGCCTAGACCCATGTTTAGTCCAACACAACATCATACTAGACCCTAACATTAGATAATTTAAGCAAAAAGTGCATAAAATTAGACTTGCTTTGGCCTTGGTAGCTTGCAATGAGGTCTTAAAGCTCTACTAAGCTAGTTTCGATAGGGTTGTCAATTATGTAGAATGGGTATCCAACATAGTGGTAGTCTCTAGAAAGAATGGGATTTCTGAGACCTAAATAAAGTGACTATCAAGGATAACATTCCTTTGCCTAGTATTATTCAACTTATCAATACTACAGTTAGACATGCCTTGTTGTCCTTTATGAATAGATTTCCAGGATATAACCAAATTAGGATTAACCTAGACCGCTAACTTAGAATGACCTTTATGACCTCATGGGGTACCGTTTGCTATACTATGATGCCATTTGACCTTAAGAACATTGAAGCAACCTATCAACAAGCCATGATCTAGATATTCAATGATTACATGTTAGATTTGCTCTATGATTATGTAGATGATATAGTCGTTAAGTACGAAATAGCAAATAACCCTACTAATAACCTAGATCTTGTGCTTAAATGATGCCTCAAATATGAGCTTTTCCTCAATCCTAAGAAGTATGTCTTAGGTATTAAGATCGGTAAGATTCTTAGCTTTGTAGTATCTAAAGCCGGGATTCGTGTAGATCTTGATAAGGTTAAGGCCATATCTAAATTAGCAACATCTACCAACCTTAAAGAGATTTGAGAATTACAAGGCCAATTATAGTTTATTCGTAGATTAATCACTAGGCTTACGAATAAGTTACAGCCCATACAACACTTGCTTAAGAAAGGAGTTTACTATGAGTGGATTGCTCAATGCCAAGAGGCTTTTAAAACATAAAGAAAGAGTTAACACAATTGTCGATGGTCTATCCTTTGCAATAGGGTAAATCATTTTATATTTACCTTGCCATTTCTGACACATGCATTGCCTTTCTACTCTATATTGAGTAAAAATGCCTATGTATTACCTAAGCCATGTATTAGTTGCCCATAAGACTCAATACATTGAAGTGGAGAAATATTGTCTAGCAGTAATTTCCTCTTTGAATAAGTGGAGACACTACCTCTTTAGAAGAAAAGTCAACATCATTTGAAAAGATAACATACTTAGAGCCATAATAACCAACATTTACAAAAGTAGCTATATAGCCCAATAGAAAACCATAACTATAGAGTTTGACCATGATTGTGTCTCTCAGTCCTCAACGAAAGGTCAAGCTATAGTTGCATAACTTATGATTTCACTTGTTGATGACCAAGCAACCATAGATCTTGAATTCCCTGATGAGCATATTAATGCAACTAGGCAAGTACCTAAGGATTATGAGGTGGTCATGCACTTTGACAAAGCTTCAATTGCCCATGGGGTTAGTGCCACTACCACCATAACATTTCCATTTAGTGAACTCTAACCCTTTGTCCATTGTTTTATGTTTCCATGTATGAGTAACATAGAGGAGTATGAAGGTTTGATCAAAGAAATGATGGTAGCTTGTGACCTAGGAATTAGATGCTTTGCGATCAAAGACAATTCACAACTCATAGTTAACCAAGTAACCATGGCCTATGCATGTAATTCTAAGCACTTACAACCATATTGTGAGCTAGGAAAGTAATTGTTACAATAATTCATATATATTGATATCCAACACATACCCCAAAAAAAGAATGCCATAGTTGATGAAATTGCAACATTAGACCTTAGTGTGATGTTAGATGTGTTTAGTAAATTGTCCACCTTAACCATGGACTATGCTACTCCTATCACACAAAACATTGAGGATATCTTTATGGTTGTCATTCATACTACTCCTCCCAAAGAATGGTACAATGATATCAAATTTTACCTTATGCATGGTGAATCCTCACAAGGACTGACTACTACTCAGAAGGATGTTATACACAAGTAATCAAAGTATTATGTCATCATAGGTGATAATACATTATGTTGACAATCCTATGATGGCATACTCCTAAAATGCTTAGGCAAAACCATAGTCATAATAGTCCTAGAGAAGGTTCATAAGGTTGTTTGTGAAGGACATATAGGACCAAGAGCTATTACTTCTAAGATTATATGGCTAGGCTGCTACTAGACCTATATCGAAAATGATTTCCTATAGAAGGTTAAGTGGTGTGACACATGCCAATGATATAGAAATATTATACATGTACCCCCAACTAAGTTGCATATCACTCAAATAACATGGCCATTCCAATGATGGGGATTTAATATCATTGGGCCAATAATGCCTAAGTATTCTATAGGGCATAGCTTCATCATCACTGTAACCAAATACTTTACAAATTAGGTTGAGGCTATTCCCCTAAGGAAGACTACAATTGAACAAGTCTCCAAGTTCATCCTAGATAACATTGTAGCTCATTTTGGCATATCCATGTTCATAGTCACAGATAATTAAACATAGTTTAGTAGCCAAGAGACTAAGGATTTCTATCATGAGCTAGGCATTAAGTATTCATTCTCATCGCCTTATTACCCTCAAGTCAATGGACACGTAGAATCAAGAAACAAGGCCATCATCAAATTACTTAAAAAGATGCTCAACAATAGCAAGAATAAATGGCATGAGAGGCTTGTCCATGCACTATGGGCATGTAGAACAACCTATAACACAACAACTACCATGATCCCTTATAGCTTGGTTTATGGTTCTAAAGTTATTTTACCTCCTGAATTGCAAGTGTTACCACTCCAAGTAGCCTTGACCAACTTCATCAATGATGAGTAGAGCAAGGAGTTGTAGATAGCAACCCTAGACTTAGTGGAGGAGCAACATATGCAAGCACTTACTCACATCAAATACTATCAAGAGAGGCAAAAGTAGCAACATCAGCATAAATTGACCATAAGCAAGATCAAAGAAGGTGACTTGGTCATCAAAGCCATCTGTGAGCATGTGGACAAATTCTCAACCAACTCAGAAGGGTCCTTCCTTGTTATCAGAGCCTATGGGAATGGTGCATTCAAAATAGGCAACATGGATTAGAATAAGCTGGACAATTTAGTCAATTGTTCCTATCTAAAGACATGATACATGTAGCCCAAAATCACTAGTAAGCGAGCCTACTTTCAATGGTCCTCTATGATCTTAAATTGGCAACACATTTTGACAAGGCCTTAAACTAGTACCATGGCCCACAACAGTTTTAAACTAGTAGCATTAATGACCTAGATAGCCTGATTCTCATGTGGCTTGTATGCATTATAGCATTATAATATATAGTGGTATATTATATTCTTTGTTAGTGTCTCTCAAGTCAATCCTCTAGACACCAACAAAGAGGGACCATTGAAACACCAAAAAAACTTGCATGTTATAGTCAATTTTCATCATGTAGCTTTTACCCCAAGAAACCTGAGGTAAAACTTCCTTGTAATTCTGAAGATTGTAATCCATAGTGGGTAATTTTACATACTTTATACTTTTGGAACTGAAAAATTCCTCATAAGTGGCCAAAGCCTCATTCCCCAAGTGAAAAGAGTCACCCAATATATATGTTTTGGTTGAAGTAGTTGATAATACCTTTTGGAATGCCAAAAATGGTAATTTGATGGGTTTTATGGGGGGTATATATTTTTCTATGTGAGAAAAATTAGTAGGGTGTAGATCTCACCTACCCTCAATGTGGAGAGATGGGGGGTTTCTCCTCAGCTTGGAATCTCCTCCTCCCCCCC
>MNCI01023182.1:98906-130264 GCA_015680685.1 Gnetum montanum | reverse complement strand
CTCATATCTAGCACAAAAATTGCATCCCCCCAATGTGGAAGCCACAATAGCTAAATTTCATCACTTCATGCATTCCAACATTGACCAACCACTTGATCAAGCATGGTGGAAAGCTTAGTGTGGAACATACATCTCCAATGTAGAAGGTGTATGCCTGTTACTATTTATAGTAAATAGAATGGCCATGGAGGAGGCACTTACTATATATGGTAACCCCCAAAATTTGGGCATACATCTCACCTGAACAAGGTAGAAATTTATAGTAATTTGGTAGCCATTATGCAACTAAATTATAGCAAAATTATAGTTTTTCTTCAGTCCCATTCATGGCCCAAGACCTATAAAAACTAGCCTCAAACACCATTAAAAAGTTTTACATTTTCACACTTGAATACATTAAGCATACATACATTTTTTTCAAGCAACAATTCCATACTTGGGGCATTTTCAAGCACTTAAGGATCATTGCAATCTCACATGTTTACATTTTCTTGAACCCTAGCATGGAAGCATTATCACATTGAAACTTGTGTATTCTTTGTGTAAACATGATACTTATAAGATTTCCAAACCTCAACATGGAGCAATCTAACATCCAAAATTTTCACTTTTCTCACCCCCTAGCTATGACCAACATTGTAGATTTGGAGTAGTAACAAAAAACATTTAATAGCATCAGAAGTAATAGGACATCTATATTGTGGAGTTGAATACATCGACTTCAATGAATCCTAAACACCCACTCAAGTGAACCCTCATGTTATCCTCTTAGTCACACTTTGTACACAATCTCTTAACTCTCCTTTATTTTATTCTTTGTAAAATAAATTTTGCAATTTTTGTTTTTTTTTTCAAATTAAAGTTATCATTTATTTTAGTGCATTTATATTACTTTGATATGCAATTATATTATTTATCATGTTTTGCATTTCATAAGTCCTTGGTTGATCAACTAGACCAACCAGGGTACCATGAATCGAGTGTTTTCACAAAGGCCCTTGAGATTCATAGGTTAAGGATTGCTATGCATTGGATCCATTAGTCTTTATTCTAGCAATTGATTTCTAGGTCCAAACAGCCATAAATAATGGCCAAACTCACCTCTTAAAACATGGCTTGCTAAGGCCTAAAAATGGCAAAATCTAACTCCTTTTGACCTATACTAGACAAATTTTACCATATATAGCTTTTTTTGCTTAATTTTTTACCTTATTATATAGTGCTTTAGCTTGGTTTTGGACTTTTTTTGCATTGTTAATGTTGTTGACCTTCTATGGCCTTTATACAAGCTTATATGTTCTTTATTTGCCTTATTATAACCTTATTTACCTTTGTTTGGCCTTTGAGTGATATCAAATAGTGGGGTTTAACCTTTTCTAATCACTATTTGACACCATGTGACCATGGACCACTAAGGCCTTAAACTAGCATCATAGTACCAAGAGACTTTAAGCTAGCATCATGGCCCACTATGGCCTAAAAATAGCAAAACTGTGGCCTTTGTAGACCATTTGTAGCCTTATTTCTTATATTTCCCCTTACTTGACCATCATTTAATCCTTGTACTTTGCGAAATTTCCCTTAACTCATTGATGACCTTATTTGCATTAGATTGACATGTGTTTGCATAATTCTATAATGTTTTAGCATTATTTATTTACTTTTACTGAGATGCCACTTAATATGCTTTTGGTTGACATGTAGGATCAAAGTATTAGTACATGGAAGTAACTCTTCTTTCCTTTGTATCTACATGGGCCTCACAGTGATGTTGAATGGTGTATCAACCCTCATTACCTAGATCTTGAGCCTGAGAGTCTTGTTAACCACATACCCTCAATAGAGAAACCTCTAGAATTACCTAAAATCCTAGTCAAACCCCTTTAATTAGAGGTAGGAAACATAATTGAAGACACTCTAGTTGAGGTTCCTTTCACAACACATAGTTGTCAGGAGAAAATCCTTTAACTAAGTTTGTCATTAGAACCTCAATATGCGCAAGACATCACCAAGGTCCTACAAAGCAACATTAAGGCCTTTACCTAGTCATATGAAGGCATGCTAGGCCTGGAACCACATTTAGTCTAGAAAAACATCATATTTGACCCTAGCATTAGACAAATTAAGGAAAATGCAAAAAATTAGACTTGATTTGGCCTTGGTAGTTCATGATGAGATCTCAAAGCTCTATTAAGCTAGTTTCATTAGGGCCATGGACTATCCAGAATGGATGTCCAACATAGATGTAGTTCCTAAAAGGAATGGAAGTATTTGTATTTTCATCAATTTCTGAGACCTAAATAAAGTGACTATCAAGGATTACTTGTCTCTACCTAGTATTGATCAACATATCGATACTATGGCTAGACATGCCTTGCTATCCTTTATGGATGAATTCTCAGGATATAATCATATTAGGATTAACCTAGAGCACCAACTTAGCACAACCTTTATGACCCCATGTGGTACCGTTTGCTATGCTATGATGCTATTTGTTCCTAATAATGTTAGAGCAACTTATCAATGAGCCATGACCTATATATTCAGTGATTACATGTTAGGTTTGCTCAATGATTATGTAGATGATATAGCCATTGAGTCCAAAATGGCCAATGACCATGCTAATGACCTAGACCTTGTGCTTAAGCAATGCCTCAAATACAAGCTTAGGATCAATCCTAACAAGTGTGTCTTGGATGTCAAGATCGGTAAGATGCTTGTTTTTGTAGTATCTGAAGTAGGGATTCATGTTGATCCTGATAAGGTTCAAGCCATATCTAAATTAGCAGCACCTACCAACCTTAAAGAGATTTGAAGTTACAAGATAGATTATAATTCATTTGTAGATTTATTTCTAGGCTTATGAATAAGTTACAACCCATGTAGCACTTTCTTAAGAAATGAGTTCACTACGAGTGGATGGCTCAATGCCAAGAGGCCTTTGAAAATCTTAAGAGTTTACACAACTGTCGATGGTCTATCCTCCGCAAGATGGTAAACCATTTTATAGTTACCTTGCTATGTTTAACACATTCATTACCTTTCCACTCTATCAAAAACATGATGATGAAGTAGAAATTCTTGTGTACTACCTTAGCCATGCATTAGTTTCCCATGAAACTTGATACAATGAAGTGGAGAAGGATTTTCTAGCATTAGTCTTCTCTTTGAAGAAGTGGAGACACTACCTTTTTAGAAGTCAAGTCAACATCATTTGCAAAGAAAACATGTTTAGAGCCATAACAACCAACATTTATGAAAATAGTCGTATAGCCTAATGGAAAGCCATCACTACAAAGTTTGACCTTCATTATGTCTCTTAGTCCTTAACAAAAGGTCAATCTATAGTCATACAACTTACAGTTTTACCTATTGATGGCTAAGTAGCCATAGATCCTAAATTCCCTCATGAGCATATTAATGTAGTTAGCCAAGTACCTAAGGATTATGAGGTGGTTAGGTACTTTGATGAAGCTTCAAGTGCCCATGGGGCCAACACCTCTACCATCATAACATTCCCATATGATGAAATCGAACCCTTTGGCTATCATTTTGAGTTCCCATGTACCAATAATATAGTGGAGCATGAAGGTTTGATTAGAGGGATAATGGTGGCTTGTGATCTAAAAATTAGACACTTACTGATCAAAGGTAATTTACAACTCACAGTTAACCAAGTAACTAAGGTCTATGCATGTAACACTAAGCACTTACAATGATACTATGACCTAGGAAAGAAATTGTTATGATAATTCATAGATATTAATATTCAACACATACCCTAAAATGAGAGTGTGATAGCTAATAAAATTGCAACATTAGCCCTTAGTGTGATACCAAATGTGTTTAGTTATCTACCCACCTTAACCATGGACTATGCTAATCCTATAAAGAAAACGCTAAGGATACCTTTGTGGCCATCATTCATACTACTCCTCCCATAGAATGGTATGATGATATCAAATTTAACCTTATGCATGGTGAATCCTCACAAGGCCTAACTACTACTTAGAAGGACATTTTATGCAATTGATTGAAGTAGTATGTCATCGTAGGTGATAATACATTATGTCAATGATCCTATGATGACATACTTCTAAACATCCTATGTAAAATCAAAGCTAGAATAGTCCTAGAGAAGGTTCATGAAGATGTTTGTGGAGGACATATAGGACCGGGAGGTATGACCACTAAGATTAGATAGCTGGGTTTCTATTGGCCTCATATGGAAAATGGCTACCTACAAAAGGCTCTGTGGTGTGACACATGCCAATAATATAGCAATCTTATATATGTACCACCAACTAAGTTACATACCACTCAAATAACATGGTCATTTCAATGATGGGGGTTGGATATCATTGGACCCATAATGCCTAAGTCTTCCATAGGGCATAGCTTCATCATCACCCCAACGAAATACTTTACAAAGTGGTTTAAGGCTATTCTCCTAAGGAAAACTACATCCAAATAAGTCTGCAAGTTCATCCTAGATAACATTGTAGCTTGTTTTAGCATGCACATGATCATAGTCATAGAAAGTTAACCATAATTTAGTAGCTAAGAAACAAAGTATTTTTGTAATGAGCTAGGCATTAAGCATTCTTTCTCATCACCTTATTACCCTCAAGCTAATGGAAAAGTAGAAGGAAGAAACAAGGCCATTCTGAGCTTACTTAAAAGGATGCTCAACAATAGCAAGCACAAATGGCATGAGAGGCTTTTCCATGCACTATGGGCATACATAATAGCCTATCGCATGAAAATTGACATGACCTCTTATAGCTTGCTTTATGGTTTTAAAGGTGTTTTACCTCTTGAATTATTGGGACCATTGCTCTGAGTAGCCTTAATCGACTTCATCAATGATAAACAGAGTAAGGAGTTATGGAAAATAGCTCTAAACTCAATGGAGGAGAAACATTTGCAAGAACTTGTTCACACTGAACACTATCAACAAAGGAAAAAGAAATAGCATCACCATAACTTGACCATGCGTAAGATCAAAGAAGCTAACTTGGTCCTTAAAGCCATTCATGAGCATGTAGAAAAATTTGTTTCCCACTAGGAAGGATCCTTCATTGTTACTAGAGCCTATGGGAATGATGCATTTAGAATAGACAACATAGATGGGAATGAGGTGGCCAATCTGATCAATCATTCCTATATAAAGTCATACTACATGTAGAAAACAATCATTAGTAAGAAAGCCTACTTTTAATGATCCTCTATGATCTTAAACTAGCTACATAGCCTACTAGGACCTTAAACTAGTCCCATGGCTTACCATGACCTTAAACTAGTAGCATTGGTAACCTAGATACCCTAAATCTCATGTGTCATGTATGCATTGTAGTGTTATAATATGCAATGGTGTTTTGTATTCTTTGTTGGTGGCTCTTGAGTCAATCCTCTAGACATCAATAAAGAAAGGTCACTGTAAAACCACAAAAATTTGCATTTTATAGCTAATTTTCATCATGTAGCTTTCACCCTAAGAAACCTAAGGCAAAGCTTCATTGTAAATGTGAATATTGTAATCCACAATGGGAAATTTCACAAAATTTATACTTTTGGAGCTGAAACATGCCTTATAAGGGGTCAAATCCTCATTCCCCAAGTGAAAAAAGTTACCTAGTGTCTATGTTTGGGCTTGGGAGGTCAAAATTCCTTTTGGGCTGCCAAAAATGACAATGTGATGGGTTTTATGGGGGGTATACATTTTTCAATGCTGGAAACATTCACAAGGGGGTAGATCTCATCTTACACCAGTGTAGANGGAGGTTGCATGCTTAGCTTGGAAACCTTTCCCCCTTAGCATGAAATTTTTTCCCAAATTTAGAAATTGCATCCCCCCTAGTCTGAAAGCCACAATAGCTAGATTTCATCACTTCATGCACTCCATCATTAATGAACTACTTCAGTAAGGATGGAGGAAGGCTCAGCATGGAAAATTCATCTCCAATGTAAAATGTATGCCCTGTTACTATTTATAGTAAATAGAATGTCCATGGGAGAGGATTCTACTATATTTAGCAACCTCCAAATTTGGTCACCCATCTCTCCTGAACAAGAAAGAAATTTATGACAATTTGGTAGCCAATTTGCAGCCAATGTGTAGCCAAATTATAGCCAAATCATAGATTTTTTGTATCTGCACTCATGGTCTAGGACTTGACGAGTCATGGGTATAGCTAAAAGGGAAGTGGTGTTTAGTGGGCTTGCTTCCTTTTACTCCTCTATCCACTTGTCACCCTTGTTGCTTGACTTTTTCTATGCTTCTTCCTTGGTTGAAATTTTATGGTTATCAGCTTTGGGTTGTAACAAAGAGGAAATAGAATTGGCCACCACATGTGGTTGTTGTGTAGTTTTTTAGGCTATGGTTGGTTGGGCTATGTTAGTCTGAGGCACCTTTGATGATAACAAGATCCCTCAAAGGCACTTATGATGGTACTCTTATGACAAAGGGGGATCTTGAGATAGTGGAGGCTGAAGAAGCCCTTTCATCACTAGGGGGTACTTGGATCATGAATGATTCTTTTAGGGATTTCTAATCATAATTAATGTTGAATGCTAAAATGATGTATGGTTATCATTAGCATTCAATGGATTCTTGTAGACTTGCATCAACTAATTTTTTGGTTGAACTAGGTTGGAAGAATCTAAGACTAGCTCCCCCTTATCTATCATCCTTTACATGCCATCCCTTAGTGTAAGGAAAAATTCTATGTCATGACCAAGTAGTTGGTAATAGTGGTAGAAACGATCTAATTTAAAGTACTTAGGTAGTTGAGGGTCATTTTTTGCTACTCTAGGGGGTTCTTTAGTTATTTCATAGGGTCTATTATGCTTCTTTTAGGAAGTTTCAAATATCTATTTATATTGAATACGTCCACTTTTCAAGAATTGGTCTAACAATTCGAATGGATTTAAAGGTAAGATAGTGTATTTAAACTTGTCCTTCATTTTGAGGTTGGTTCTAGTTGTTGTTGATGTAGTGATCCTAGATGTTGATGATTGGTTATTATTGGGGGCCTTGGGTAGGTTGACCTTTGGCCCTTGGTTCATGATCTTTATTTCTTTAGTCACTATTACTACAATTGTATTTTTTGTTTGTTTTCTCTTTTTCTCTCTATGTATGTTGATTTTTATATGCTACATAGGTCGGATAATGACTATCCTTTGTAGCATCCTCTATATTTTTAGTTTGAAAAAATGCCTAGCTAAGGGTTCATGGATCAATGTAGTATAGCTTCAACTTGATGAAGTCAATGACTGCTCCCTTAAATATGGCTAACCGGTGTGCTTTGGATATAGGCTCTGGTATTTCATTTTGTAGTCCATTCCATTGTTGAATGAATTTTTACATGGTTTCTAAGGACACATGATTGACCTCCATGAGTTGGTCAATTATTGTACCAAGCTTCAAGTTATGGTTTAAGTAGCTGAGAAAGTGGGCAATCAAGTCCTCTAGAGAGGATATGAATCCCCTAGGTAATACATGGTACAAATTAAGTGCTTTCCTAATCAAAGACATGGGGAAAATCCTCATGATGATATGAGGCCATGATTGTAATAGTAAGCATTTAGATCAAAAGATGATAAGGTAAGCATTAGGATCACTTTCTCCATTGTATTTGCTAAACTAGGGAATAGGGACACTAGGAGGAAGTGTCAAGGGTGGGATCATAGGACTGATGGAATCATTCTGGTAGAAGTTTGTAATCTTGAAAGCTTGTGAAGTAGATCCTTTAAGCCTTTTCAACCCCTCTGTTATGTCCTAGATCATTTAGAAGGCTTGATCCAGGCCTTGTGATGGCCCTATTAGTTGTGGAGTTTGTACATAACGTTGAAATATTTGTTGTGAGGCTTGTGGCCTTGCTATGGTTGCATGATAGAAAGAAGTGGTTGCGTTATGGTTATGTCTTATGGGCTAAACAAAGAAAAGGATGTTTATTTTGGTAATTTAGGCATAAATGGAACAAATGGGGTATGTGACCCTTAAGTTACTTGGGGTCTCATGGTGGATCCCACATAAGTAGTTACCATATTTTTGGCCGTAAAAACCATCGTCGATGGTTGCATAGATCAAGGCCATGTGGAAAATGGCATAAATGGATTATGGATCATATTTTTTTGCATCGGTTGAGTTTGATGCATGGGTATGTTTGGTGTGGAAACTATTTTTGTAAGGTAGGATGGAGAGGAAGATCACAACACCATGCCTATGGAGAAGACAAAGGCATGAGGGGAAGGCTTGGTGGACTTGGAGATTGCTTGTTGGAACAATATCCAAAGGATGTTTTCCAACTTAGATTTTGATCTAAATTCATCCTCATCCTCTTGTTATTCCTTAGATCTATGTGTTGGCTATTTTTTGGGACGTGACTGCCAACAAGTATCCTCGAATAGGATTTAGGTGCCTGNAAAACTAGAAATAGAGCAAGATTCGATGGAAATAGACAGAAAAGAAAGCAGATTTGTGTGGACCTCAAATATTTAAACAAGGTAAAATGACATGAGTAAACACTTCACAATAAATCTATTCCAAATTCAATATCTACGAATTGTTCAAACTTCCAAGGCTCAAATAAGTAATTTCTTCAAGAAAATCCTACTATGCTACCAAAAGTTGCTGCGTAAACTACCACGTACGAGGCTCCATTTTGGCTAGATAATAGATGTCAATGATTGCATTCAACAAAACCTTCAAAATACTTGACAATTTCTAAACCCTCTTGACTACTGAATTGTTCAACAGCATGACTACAAGCAGAGGCTCTCTTACAACAATCCCAATAGCAGTTCCTATAAGTTGCACAATAACAAAATTTACTACTAAAATGCTCTTAAGGATTTTAAACACAAGCACTTCTATGGCAAAATTTTAACAGAAATTTTCTATCGGACAACAAGAACAATAAGAGCAATCTAAAAATCCCAAAATTACTTGCCAATGATGATACTATCTAAACCATTAGCTAAATAATTTAAAAAATATATAAAAATAAAATACATAACTCACAGGACCATGACAAAGAGGCTGAAATCTTCTCTTTAGCAAGCCATTTTACAAGCAATCTTCTTTACAAATCTTCCAAGATTCCAAGTGTGATGTGTGAGACCTCAAGTGATGATATATGACCTGATCCCCTTAACCCCTAAAGCCTTTTTATAGGGTTCAAAGATAGGTAGGTAAGTTACAAAATATCTTGGATGGTTATAACCACCATAGAGACAAAAAAGCTGTAGTTGACACGTGTCCCATTTAGTTGACAAGTGGCCATTGTGGAGATAAAGAGGTTGTAGTTGACAAGTGGCCTTTGTAGTGGTTACAAACATCATGGGATTAAGGCTAGGAAGTTATAATATTTACAAAAAGTTACCACTATAGAAAATAAAAGCTATGGTGGCCAAATGGTGTGTTCATATAACAATCCCATGAATTATTTTTTAATAAAACTATATAGATAATGAATACATTTTGGCAATGAATCTAACAAATATATAAGCAATTAATTGACATCCAAGGCTTCATAGTGTTGGACTCGAATTTCATACACAATTACACTCTTTAAAGGTTTGGCACTACTCAAAAGTATGATCTCAACCTTTTCCATGGAGGCCTGGCCCCACTTCTAACCCCAACATAGCATGTCGTTGAAAGCCCCCTCTCTTCTTAAATCACAATATTTTTTTCAAACGCATTAGAAGCTACCAAAAAAATATCAGCCACAAGCCTTGCCATGTACGAAATTCAGCCAAAAGACAAAGGATACATAGAAGTCACAGAAGCCATAGCATCTCCGATTGCAAATGATTTTCTCATTGTTGCCTCTTACCAGAAAACCTTGAAGTGTCATTCCTCTAAATGTAGACTACCGTGGTCTTGAAGCTACCCAGAACAAAGTTCACTTATTCTTGGTTGATGGATTTTTGTTCTTATTTTTTATGAGGATTAGGGATTGGCACACGGTAGAGAAGCGACGATGGCCAAGTAGGTGTTTAATGGCAGTGACGGTGCTGTTTGTGTTTTTGTAACTGATTTTTCCTCATCCTTGTGAAAAACCGTTACCAACTACCACCATGGGAGAAGGCTCTACTGCTACATCTGGCATCGTTGTCGTGTGGTGTTTAGTTGTTGGAGAGCCAATGGTATGGATGCGTTTGCAGTCACCACCTATCTCCAGCAGAGAAAGCAGGCACCTTCCTTATCATTGAGAGCACCACAGGCGAAAATGTCAATGAACACAAAGAGATGACCGTAGAAGAACAACCTTGGTTTTGCTGAGTCCTTGGGCTTTCTACCACTTTTTGTTTTCTTTTGCCACATTTTCTATTACTATGTTTTCTGTTGCAGGCATTTCATTTCCTATTGCTGCATTTTCTATACACATTGCCTTTTTGGAGGCCTCCTCTCTTGACTGCCATTACTCATGTGCAACTATAGCCGTACGCATGGATGGCAATGCATGTACAAAGCATCCTCGTCCTTGGGGCCATTAAGCTTGTTCCTCGACAGCGATGTGCAACAGGATCTTGGCAGCGGCTTCGTTGAATATTCGATCCTAGAGCACCTCTCCATGGAAGATACTTTCTGTTGCAGTCACCACAAATTCTGTCTATAGCTCTGCATGTTTTCTTCTTCTCTTAGGACTCTGAATGCAGTTTTAGATGCCTTTCCAGCGACCATGGCACATAAACACACAACTTGAAAATCTAAATTAATTTGCACTGTAGTTTTGCTTAGGTTGGAATGGATTTTACATAAACCCCTCTAGGTTCAAGTCCGAGTTCAAGTTTTATTTTTTTGTTGGATGCCTCAAATGGTAGGGCTTGCAAGACGCAATTAAATTTAACACCATCACCAGCATATAGATTCTGATGCTCTCGCTCCTCCTCTCATTGCAAACTTTTATTTTTATGTTCTATTTTTTTACAAGGCAGAAATGATCGCAGAGAATTGGAATTTCGGTGACGAAGTGCTAGCGCAACCCTTGAATAATCCTATTTTTTTTATATGAATGCTTCTTTTTTGCAAGGTGCGTATTATTTGGAATTGTGTTGTATTTGGTTCACATACCATGGTCGCTTGTAGTAATGCAAAGCACCTCCTGCATTTTGTGGAATTCCACTTTTTCTTTTTTATTACAGAGAAAAATATCATGCTTATCCATGAAATTTTAAACAATATATTCTTTAATTTCACAAGAGAAATAACTTCACCTTGCACCAGACTGCTGAACTTGCAATTATTAGGATATTCATCCGTTCATCTGTAAATCCTAGTGGATCATAATAAATACAATGCTAAGAACTATAAAGGTAGAATAACACATTGGTGATTCTGTACTCATCAGTAGGGCTTTGTAAGCTTGCTATAGGAATGGTGCTCCAATATTTTTTCTTATATTAAAGGAATTCCTTTTATTCACTTATTCTTTTCCTCTCAAACTAGAAATTTAGCCACTTCTCCAAAAATTCTTAACTAATTTAAGCCTACTTCATGAAATGGCCAAATGTGCCAACACTATGTTTGTCATCCTCTTCCTCCATCTTAATCAATTGGGCTAGTATACCCATCTAGATATCAGATAGAGGCATTTGGTCATATGGGGAAAGAATGTACTCTTTACCATTACAGTGCATAAGTTCAAACTCCTTTTGGCTTCTACTTCCAAGCGTGAAATCAGCATGCTAGCTTGTATTTTGGAAAAAATGAAGTTATATTGGTCTTTATTTATGGCTACAAAACTAGGAATTTTTCCTCCAATCATAGAAAATCCTATATTCGATGATAACAACGTCTTTGGAATCATAGATTCTCATGGCTTGTTGGCTAGGAACTTCGCCAGTGAAGGTAAGGGGAAACTTGGTAGATTGCTGGAAAGAAATTATTTATTTTATCAAAAAATAAAGCTTGAAATAGGCTATAAATGATAAAGTAAAAGTGAATTTCAATGATTAGAATTAAAAAATGTTTTAAAGGAATAAAAAATGGCTAAAAATGAAGTACTTACTATAACTAGTAAATGGGGGGTGATGAGCTAGGCAAAATTTAGTTTTGTATACCTTTAAAATTTATCTTTCTTTCATTATAGATATTGTCACCTCATTTGTGATTGAATCATAAGTCGTATCCCGTGGAGGAATAGTTCAAAAGTCAAAAATATCATCAAGATGTAGAACAAATGATTAGATCTAGATTCAATTGAGAACACCACACTTATGACTATCACCCATAAGTAAAATCAATAATATTTCATCTTAACTTCTAATATCAAGTTCAAATATGAATAAAAATAATTAAACCAATTTAATTTAAATAAAATTATATAAAAAAGGATGATTACAAAAGAGACATCACCTAATTTTTGACTACTCTATTGTCTTCATAGTGCAACAACTTCACAATCTTAAAACATTGTTGGTTGTTGATTATGACAAAGCATCAACACACTTCCTTCACAATCTTATGTAAGAACAAAAATTAAAATCTAGTGTGGTTATCTCAATAGAATCCTCTCTATGCTTCTTTGTAAAACCAAAAATAGACACCCCATACAAAGTTTGAATGCATTATTTATACCCAACAATGTATAAAAGGAAACCTCTTAATAATACGTTGGGTATTGGAGAAACCGATGGTAATTCATTAATATTTGGGTAAATTCCAAGTTACGTACCCTTATGTTTTATATTAAAATAAAATCCATGGAAGTGGCAAAAGAGGCATATATGATGGTCCATGTGCTACCATGGCTACTAAATATGAGAGAGTGATGATGAAGGTTGTCAATCATGGCAATAAGCATGGGATCTTGGCCTACTAAGTCATAATTATGGATACGAAGCACATACATTGCCATGTCCATAGAGGAGGCAATGATGAGGGTTTTATAGGTGAGGCATAGCCACATGAGTGGCTCATATATGTTGGATAGTTCTACCATATATTGGTTGGTTTTGGCTAGGTCTACCTTCATCATTTGCAAAAGCTTTCCCAATATTGGTAGCCTTGCTGGACCCAACAACAACATTAGTTGAGGTAGCAACATCAACCCAACATGAGCTTTTGTTGATGATTTTGCTATTGCTTTTGCTTTGGATTTTATGGTTCTGAGGTAAAGGTGGTGGAGTATAATGGCTACAACTATTACCAGTAGCTAAGCATAGTAGTAAAGCTATAGCAGGAACATGATCTTCAACAATAAATGTAGAGTGGAAACTTGCATCCTTGTTTTCTCTAGAACTCTAAGATGCTTCTTTCATGATTTGTATTTTGAAAGAACTAGAGTAGAAATAAAGCTTTCATCTATGATTCTACTTATATGTGCTTCCTACCATGTGATGTTGCTATAGTGGGGTGGTCTACCTTTCTTTTCATTACTATTATAGACATTTCTAAACAAATTCTTCTTACTTGCAGATATGTCATGCATGAATGAGATAAATCTAGTTCAACAACATCGATGATCTTGCTGCATCTTTTATTTGCTTATATGATTTTGGCTGGATCCAATGATTACATTCCCGATTAGAGTATGGGATTCTCCTACAATAATGGTTCTAAGATGGCTACTTTCACACGAGAATCATCCTTATCAATTGTTTCCTACATGACAGTCTTGTTTTGTTGGTTTTCGTAGAAATAACTTTCACCCACAACACAACTACTTTGGCCTTTATTCCTACCCCACAAAACTAGGTATAAGCCCACAATTATAACCACTTCTCTAATCACACTTCTCACATGAAACGTGTAATGCAAGATGCAAATTTCCATGATGGCCACTAGTATAGTATAAATATGACTGAATATGGCCACGAATACTAGATCCCTCTGCTCCAAGCTCCAATTCTATACAAAAGAATCCATGCCATGTAGAACACTATACCTAACAAAAATGCACAATCTTACATATAGAACCTATAGCAATGATGAGTCAAAGGATACCAACGTTTCCCTATATATATATAATTTATATACTTTATATATAATGTAAACTATAGTATTTATATAATATAGATAATATAATTATATATAACGCATATATATAATATCTATATACAATATAAACTATCATGTTTACATAATGTTTATATATAATTATATATAATATAAATATAATTATAATCACATTAATATATAATAATATATCATATTAATTAAAGTGAACTAAAATAAACTAAAGTAAACTAATAATAATAAACTAATACTTGCAATATTAATTAAAAACTAATTAATAATATAAAATTAATTAAAATGCATACAGTTGACAAAAATACTTATTAAAAACTAAATTAATTTTTGGGGTTTAACACAATCCCTGACTAACCTTTGGTCCATGCCTATTATGTACTAAGCATTTATATATGCTCATTTCTCTTTTGATAATCAATTCTTATTCTTGAATATGATTCCACATATAAATTGGTTAAACAGGCCCTACCTAGGATTAATTGGGCTTAACATTACCTCATAAGGTTTCCTTCATTAGGTGTAAGAATGTTTTATAAATTCAAGATTTAAACCTTTCCTATGATTTAAGGATCCAAAATGCATTACTTACATCTAACTCATTTCCTAACTTGTTCTTGGCTCATCTTCCAAGTTGGTTACACCCTACTATCATATCCTTTATCAATTGGTTACCTCCCCTCCCCCTAAGTCAGCTAAGGTATGTAACTTACCTAGATTAATTAGCAAATATAAATTATTAAAAGGAACATGGTCAAAGGATATACCAAGAGCAAAATGTGTCCTAGGTTTTATATATCCAAATGACTAAGGTACCAAAGGCAATGGGTGAATGAGTGTTAGTATCTATCATTGGTGACCATAGTAGGGATCTCAACCATTGACACCTATGGAAAATATGATGCGAAACACAAACAGAACCCATGCACAAAAGTACCACTAGTGAGAAGAGATGACCATGCAAAAAAAAAATAGGAAAATAACTAAACAAAAATGAAAAAGAGGAATAGAAAATGTTAAAAACAAGGTAAAAACAAAAACAAAGTAGCTAAATAAAAAAGTAAAAGGAATGATTAAAAGTGAAGATGCCTATTAAGATATCAACCATGGAGGAGTCACTCCTTCGTTGCTAGTGTTATATCCTAGTTCTAAGGTAGTGGAACCTTGATTTGATTGGTAATTATTGCCTAACCCTTAAACACTTTGATTATAGAAGGGGGTTCTTGTAGGATGCTTAAAATTATGAGCTTGAAGCATTGCCCCAACTATAAGGTTCTTGTGGGGCCATTTTTTTTCTTTGATTTTTTTTCTTACTTTTTTTCTTTTCTTTTCTTGATTTTTTTTCTTTTTCCTTTTTCTATTTTTTTTCTTTTTCTTATTTCTTTTTTCCCAAGAAATTCAATATCTAACCATCTTGAATCATGAGGTTCTTGTGGGAGCCAATTTCATTTTGTAAGGGTTGCTCACATGGCTTGATATTGATAAATGCCTTTTGCTNTTAAGCCTTTTTCCATTGACTATGAATGTAGTTGAGGAATCGTTAATAGGTGATATCAAAACACTTCCATTGTCACGGGGTTGAACAACTAAATAAGGGCTTCCCACCTAGTTGTTAACTTCCTTGAAAATTTATGCAATGTCATATTGTAAAAAAGAACTTTATCACCTATGGAAAAGTATTTTTTTAAAGAGACTCTTATCATGTAATGTTTTCATTACACTTTTGGTGCCTTAATGTCCACTTGATATTACTCCAAACCTTTTAAATATACCTCAAATCCTTCATTTTTGGCCATGAAAACTCAAAGATTCATCAATTTTACTAAGTACCCTATTTTGGATAGGACATGATATCGAGTACTTGGTATTAGGTCCCATGCAATATTGGGTATGTGCTATCACATATGCAATATCGCGTCTACAAAACCTATATATATGGGGGGCCCCCACACATGTTGAAGTCATTTTCAATAGTTGATATGAGGGGAGTTATTGAAATTTTCTTCCATGATTTTTAGCACTTTAAGAATCTAACATTCAACCATCAATATCTTGCTCATTAATGCTTCAATTTCCCTTCTGATTGCATCTACATAAAATCTAAGTATTTAACTTAGTCATGGGAGAGGGGTACAGTAGAATTTGGGCATAACTTTTTCAAAATTTTCTATCACCTAAAGGATATCATAGGGGTAAGTAATATTAAGAAATGTTAAGAACTCATGCCAAAGTAATTTTCTTCCTTCACCTAAATCATTTAAATTATTAATTAGAGCCACATGAGCGAATCAATTCCAACATTAAAACTTTTAGGGGAACTTTCTTGAAAAAATTTCTAACGCTAAAATTACACCAAGAAAAAATCCAAAATTTATTAAAGACAATGAGTAAGATATTAGATAATTGAACCTTGTTAAATGACCTTACTAACAATTGATCTTGGTGTGATTACAGGTGACCCCTAAATGAGAACAATAGGGAGGATCTTCTTAAGATGCATTCAAACATCCAAGAAGAGGTAGAGGCTAAGGACCCCAAGTGGAGCATGCAAAATAGGAGGCATAATCATTCAACATCTATCAAAAAACCCTTCTCACTACACAATCTAGTCAAGAAAAAGATGGAGAGGGTACGACACCCAAACAAGGAAAACATCTCATGTTGTCCCTAGAATGCATTCAAGCCATTCAAGAAAGGTCCACATCCATTGCAATGATTGTGGAACTTAATTTTGGGCCTTTTACTAAATTTGGCCCCAAACCAGTCAAGGATCAAATCAAGGGATCTTCACTATGGCCTATCCTCTTGGAAAGTGAAGAATGGTATTTGGGGGAAACTTATCAATTTTGGCATAATAAAGAGGAAGGAACCACCATCTACATTGGTTGAATATCAATTTATTTTTCCATAAAGGCCATTGTAGAAGTTCTAAATCTTCTAAATACAAGGCCTAAAGTTGCTCATTTGTCCACCCGCTCGAATGATAATGTAAGAAAAGTACGACTAAAGAGTATGTACAATAAAGAAGACAAAACATATGAAGAACTAACCCTTGAAGAGATAATTTATTTTAAAATTGGCTCCTATCACATCTTCCTAATGAATGGGAAACAAGATCTCAACCTATGTAGCTAGAGGAAGCGCAATCTTGATGGACAAGGTTGATGTCAATTTGCCCCATTTGTATTTAACAGAAATATTAAGGTGCTTTGAAGAATGCACAATAGGAAAGTTTGCATTTCCCTTTCCATTTCTAATTAGGAAGTTTTGCTAGCATGCTAGAATTATGGGGTACACTAATGACATCCCTAGAAAAGCTCAAAATGCTTCATATGCTAAATTACTAAAGCCACCAGCACCAAGAAAAGATTTTGTTGAAACAATAGAGCCTAAACAAGAGCAAATAGTTGGGCCCACTGCACCTCAAACAACAAGGTCTAGTTAACTTCCAGACATAAGGTTTGGTCAACAACAAGAAGTAGGGCCCATCACATAGCCCATGCACCAGTAGGATCAACAATCACCACTATGATCATAAGATTATTGACTATTGATGAGTCATCTTAGGGCCATCGCTAAAATGGTCAGTTGGAAAAGTAGGGATGAGGCCAATCTTTTCAAGGTGATTGATGATGTTGTACAACCCTTCATATTAATTGATCATGCAAGGGGGATGTCTTAGTACAAACAAGAGGAAGGAAATCACATTGGTCACAACAGATTTTGGAAAATGCTACATCATTTCAAGTACAATTAAAAACTAGTAAGGGCACCATAGTGGTTGTCATGTAATACCAAGATGCATCTAGAGTAGCAAATGTGGTTGTAGATCACATTAAAGAATCATTCAATGTCCCTATTGTGCCACCAGAAAATACAAGACCATAGGATGCTCAAGTTCTAGTTGACACCTCAATGACTTATGCAGAACATGAGGATGCTTAGGATCGCTTGTTGTGAACTAGACAAGTAATGACATCCTTGTTTAACATCCCCCAAGATGTTACAACAACACAATTAGACCTCATTTCCACCAAAGGAAAGCTGGTCATGGATAAGGTTAGGGTTGAATACAAAAAATATGAACTAAGGAGACTCCAAGAAAAGTTCATTACCTTACAAGCCAAACAACAAGATCCATCCTAACTTGTTCTAGCTAATCAGCTAGAATCATTTAGGACTGAGCATCTCAATAAATTACTAGTGGAGAATAAAAGGGTGGCAATGGAAAAGGAGAAGGCTAATTGGAATGCTTTAAAAGCATAGGCTTAGACATATGCACATGTAAAAGCACTCAAGGCCTCACAAAAAGAAAATAAACTCCTTGCTACCAAAAATCTTTGGTTGACAATAGTTAAAAAATAAAAGAATGTTCTTACGAAAAGTTTTTAGAAAATGTGAGAATAACTAATAAGAATCAACCAAGAAATAAGTTGCTTAGCCAAAGAGAACAAAATCCTCTCAATGGAGGAGGTATGTATAATCTATCAAAAATGACCATTGAAATAAGCTTGTGGCAAAATGAAGCTAAGCGACATGATAAATTGAAGGAACATTTTCAGGATCAGGTGAGGATGTATAAGGAGATCATCGAAAAAGAGATCTGTATGGCTAAGGACCACATCAACTAATTCAGTGCTTAATACACTAACTAGCAAGCTATACTGGACACTTATGCCTTCACCCACTAAGCAAAATTAAAAATCTAGGACCTACGGATCCAAGATCTCACAGAATACATGGAGTTGGCAAATTTGTGATATGCCAACTTGGCCATGTTAACAATAGGATGCTCAAGGAATGAGTTAGAAAAATAGGTAGTTACCACCTATGCTAAATATGAGATGGAGTTTTTTGAACATAAGAAGACATTGTAGAGACTGGAGGTAGCAAACTTGAAACTAGAGATGGTTAAAGCTAGATACCAAGGCCAAAAGGATGTTGCAACAAACTTAAATTGATGGCTCATAGATTATCAAGCATTTAGAGACAAAGCCAAAGCCTACAAGAAGGAATGACAAATTTTTGTAGCATGATACATCAAAGCTAATCAAATGTTCTCACAAATATCATGTCCATGGGAGGTGCTGACTCTATCAAACATTGGAACATTAGCATGGACGACATATGATTCTTGGACAGAGAAAGAAAAACTTCAAGCACTCCTTTAGAAGTATCCATTTCTGAAGCCTGGAGCATAAGATAAAGGAAAAAAGCCCATGGAGGAGCCACTTCCACCAGGAATCACATGAGTTCCAAAAAATTTTGTATTTTGCATTTTGTATTGGTGTCCCAATTTTGTTTTTCCTAGTCTCACATTGTGGCATGAATTAATCCATAGTCAATCCATAATCCCATACCCATCGACTATGTAATCAAATGAACTTGTTTCTCATTTTTTTGGCTCAAGGATGAGTTTTTATTCAGTCGTGAGGGCATGACAAATTATGGTTTGCCAAGCCCTGATATCAAGTACATAACATTGGGTACATGATATCGTAGCCTAGATATGATATCATATACATGATATCATGATAGCTATGTTAGCCTATAAATATAGCACTCAGGTACATGGGGAAGAGTCATTAGAGCATTAGAGATTATTTTAGTCATTAGGAGTCCTTTTGTCAATTTTAGTTTTAGTTCTTTCCTAAATGCATGACTGTAGTGTGATGCTTGTAATTGTATGGAATCTTTGTTCAAGTGTAATATACTTGGACGCATACACAATTGTCAATAAAGATCGAGATTACTCCATCATTATAGCATTCACTTAGTTTTTAATTATTTAATTATTAATTATTATTATTTATTATTTTCTTAGTTAATATTTCTTTTATCGTCATTTGCTATTTCTATTACTAAATTTGGAATGAGTACATCTTAATCATAAATATTTAAGTGTAACTACATGGTAACCCAGAAGCATATCAAGTAGTGTTTCGAGTGATGTGCACTTGGTAATCCCAAAAGTAGTACACAAATTCCAAGATGTGTATGGATGATTAAGGATGGATGCTCATTACACTTAGGCTAGCTTAGATTTTATTTCCTATTCCTTATTATCTTAATTAAGTTATTTCTTATTATCTTTAGGAGTAACATACTATTATAAATCACATCATACACCTCACTCTAGACTAAACCATACCTAACAAAATAATTAATAGTTCAGGTGGGAAAACAATGAATTATGATCAACATATAACTATCTAGGTGCCACAACTAGTTTGTCCATAGAGTTCGACTCGATCATGTATACACACTCATATTTGTATAGTTGAGCATAGGGGTACCTCACCACTCATCAATCTTCTTTTACCTTATTATATATACTTAATGTAAAAGTAATATTTGCAAAGAAGAGTTGAAGTTTTCCAAATCTATAATTAATTACCACATCAGCTATTGCTAACTAAGGTTTACCTAATATAATAGGAAAACAATCTGGATCTTTTACTTTAAAAACAACAAAGTCAATTGGGTCTTTTCCTTTTTCTACCTTCATTATTAAGTCCTCTTCTATTCCTATGGGATTAAAATTTGATCCATCAACCAATGATATTATCATGTTTACTCCTTTGATAACCTTAATATCAAGCATGCTAGCCATTTCAAGAGGAATGATATTAATGCTAGCTTCTAAATACAATAGGGCATTTTTTATCACTTGGCCATTTATTTTAATTGGGATGGTAGGGACTCTTGGATCTTGACATTTTGAAATCTAATGACTTTGTATATGTTGAGAAAGATTATCAACTACATAAACTTGTTTATGAATTTTTTCCTTTCTTTTCCTAGTGCATAATTTCCTTAAGTATTTAGCATAAAGAGGTGTGCATTTTACCACTTTTTCCAAAGGAATATGCAAATATAATTCACTAAACATTTTTTCAAGATGGGATTTTGTTGTGAAATATTCTTGTAATCATTTAGTTAAGTCCTAAAATCTTCTTTAGTCTCACTTATGAATTATCTACTTTATTCTATGAAAAAATTAATGCTTTTGGTGAGCTTATCCAAGTTGATGAGCGATGAGGTACCCCTATGCCCAACCATACGAATCACAAGCATTCATGTTTGATCTAGTCAAATTTTTCACATTATAATTACTAAGTACGTTAGAGCCAAAAAATGTGTGCATGTTGTTCATTCGTTGTCTTACTAGTCCTACTTATGGAATGTAATTGTATGGTTAAGTGTGATTGAGGTGTAAGATTTTTATTATTTGTGTTTTATGAAATTACTTGCCTAGAACAAAGATGAAAGTAAAATTAGGAGTGATTAATTGCTAAGTAGACTATGATCTAATTTAGCCTAACACAAGTAACCATTCTCACTTCTCGGACACATCTTGAACTTTGCATAAACACTACTGGGTTACCAAACGCTAGTCATTTTTGATCTACCAAGTGTCACACGTATGTTTGAAGGGGTCGTGATTGTGTATTTTAATGATTTTATTGACTGATAAAAATTAATTATTGCATTAATTATATTTATGTAAATTTCATGAAATATAAATGCATAAGAAAAAAAGTCTCAAGTGCTGTAAGGAATGGATCAAAGAGTTCATCTTTATTGCCAACACAATGGTGTGTTGAGGTACATCAATGCTTGAATAAAAATCCATTCACACTTAGACCTCTTACTACGGGTACTTGGAAAATATTCTAACTCTCACATGAACAAATTGCAAGAGCTTTGTTACTTGATTGACAAAAACTTACTTCCAATTGTGCACTAGGAACTATATTTATAGGCCTAAGAGTAACCTTGCAATATCGAATGTATGATATTGCACCTTGGATTGCAATATCGCATACCTAACATCGTGTACCCAATATTGTGGCCACCTTGATATCAGAGCATATGAAAAACATGATTTATCATACCCCCACGAGTTCCTTACAAACAGTTGTAAAGGTGTGTATAATTAGATGCCATAGATGAGGTAAATAAAAAGAATTTAATTGTAACAATGTCTAATGGTAAAGAACTTAACTTAACCAACCCAAAATATATGCAACTGGGTCCTCCCCAAAGTAGGAACAGGTCTTTTATACCCTTGCATAACTCCAAACCAAGGAGTTCATGGACTCCATGGATGATTAATGATTACAGAAAGCTAAGTACAAAAACCCAAAGTAACTAATTGAGAAAACTGACACATCAAACTAGAACATTGAATTAAAACATGAAACTGGTAGTTAGGTAAGCCATGAAAGCATAGATGAATGATAGAGAGAGTGGAATAGAGTTCCTAATTATGGTCACATATTGTCCCTTTTGAAGTTTGTGATTAAATGACCTGGTAGGATCTATATTTAGTCTAGATCAAAACTAATCACTTTCAATGAATTTACATTGACATTCTAAGGTAAGTCCATCCCCTAAGACACAAGAATGCTCCCACAAAACAACCACCGTTCCAAATTTGAGAGAAGGTAGGAAGTGAGAAAAGGCCTTAGTTAGAGGATACAAGAAAGTCTCATAACCAATGCTTGTAGCCCTTTTATTTGGTCTAAGGGGTGTGCTTTGAATTCTCATGTGTTTTTTTGTTTTTTTTTTTTGTTTTTTGAATAGGAACTACACCATGTAAAGACCCATGCATTTTTGCATTTGTTTTGTCAAAGGGGTGTGCTTTGAATTCTCATCTCTTTTTTTCTTTATGATGAGGATCACACCATGCAAGGACTTGTTTGACTTCCTATTGTGAAATGACATGGAATGGTGACAATCTTATAAAAACACTCTTGCACATAGGAAAATAAAAAAGTATAAAGAATACCACATCCCTTTGAAGCTGCACCCTATCCAAACCTTTGATTCCTTCCCAATTCTAGAAACTACACAAGTCACCAATTTATTAAAATTTAATTAATGAAGAAGAGACTACACACTTCCAAAACAAGGAAAACCATAGAGTATGTGGATAGGTGGATGATGTGGACTCACTACCTATTACATGAAAAGGAACCATGTCCTAGTCATTAGTAATGACATTGAAATTTAGAAACTAGACATCAATACTCAAATTACAAATGAAACATACCATCATCAAGTAGTGCATTACCATTGTACCTACCACCTTTTTAGTAGAAAAAGTAGAGAAACACATCAACACAAAAATTTAGATAAATAGTGATGGTGTAAAACAAAAACTAAGAGATGACCAATAACCTTAAAAATACAAATATGTAACACAAAAATGTAAAACAAAGAAGATGAAAACAAAAATTTGTAAAACCAAACATGTGTATAACAAAAAAAATCAAAAACTGAGAAGCTACCTAAGCTGTTGGTATGGATGGCCATCTCCCCCACGACTAAGTTAGAAGGGAGAGATCTAAAAGATTAAGCATGATTTTCCATCTAACAAGGTGTTTGTTGTGTTGGTTGGCTTGGGCCCATGGAAAAGTTTTATTTATTGAATGTTGACTAGTTGTTTCTTGTTTGGGATATTAGGTTTGTAGATAATCATGGCCCAAAATGAAAAAGTCTCATCAATAATGTAAGGTCCTTCTCACAATGTTTGAAATTTGGTTTGTTGGGGTACATGTGTAGGATTCCAATAGAGAACCTTGTCTCCTGTTGAAACTTGACTTTTCTTATTTTGAGGTCATATCATTTCTTGTTGAATGCCTTATGAATTTCGTTGGATGATAGGGCCATTAAGTGATTTTTGTATAGCAAGTTGAGACTCATTAACCATTTTCTTCATGCTAGACTTAGATTTAGGTCAAGATCATAGGTTGTAGAGAGTGTACGAAGTTTGGATTGGATGGGCAATGTTGGTAGTTTTCTATACACAAGCTCATAGGAAGAATAACCTATGGGAAGTTTCCATGTTGAGTGATAGGCACAAAGGGCATCATTTAATTTAGTGCTCCAATCCGTTAGGTACTTGCTAATGGTATGTGTTAAAATTTTTGTAATCTCTCGATTAGTGATCTCAGCTTGACCATTGGCTTGGGGGTAATATGGAGTTGTGAATTTATGATCAACCGCCAAGCATTTCATTAGTTTCTAGAAAGTGACACTTCTAAAATAAGTTCCATTATCAAAAATTAATGCACAAGGTACACCAAACCTATTTACAATGTTTTTTTTTGTATAAACCGACCAACAATGGTCGATGTACAATTGGTGACGGTTGTTACTTCTGCCCACTTAGTACAATAGCCAACTACAACTATTATATATGCCTTTCCATTTGATAAAGGTGCAATGGGACCCATAAAGACAATGCCCCAAATATCGAATGGCTCAAGAGGTTGTATCCATTATTGTGGCCTCTCTATTCGAGCTGTCATTCCACCATCCCTCTGGAAACGATCACAATCATAGATGAATTAGTGTGCATCCCTAAAGATTGTTGGCCAATAATACCCTACCATGAGTATTTTTATGGTTGTGCATCTCCTAGCATATTGGCCCCCACAAGGACCTTTGTGAGCATCCTAGAGAATGTGTAGTTGATCCGTATTAGGGAAACACCAATGAACTAGGTCATGAGGACAAATTTTGTAAAGGTTTCCCTTAATTTTCATGAAATACTTAACCTAGTGAAGAAACTGTTGTTTATTTCTAGTGTCCAACCCTTGCAGTAGTTCTTGGTTGAGCAGATGAGAGAGGATGGTATCATACCATTTTATTCTATCATGCATTTGTACATTAATAACACTTGAAAGGAGAGATTCATGAAGGAATTGATCAAATAAAGAGCTCTCTTTCTCCTTGTCATCCTATCTTAGTTGTAATAAGTGATGTACAACCACATTCTCCACATCTTTTTAATCTACCATCATGAGATCAAACTTCTACAAAATCATGAGCCAGCATATGACATAGGGGCTCACCATTGGTTTATTCATCAAAAATTGGATGGCACTATGATCTGTGTGCATGAACACTTTGTAGCCAAGCACATAGTGCCTAAAATTATCTAAGGTAACCACTGCTACCATCAACTCCTTTTCTATGGTGGTGTAGTTTAGATGTGCACTTATAATTCTTTGCCTTGTGCAGTGAATATAATATGGACGTTTTTGATCATCCATTTGTGCAAGCACTACCCCCAAAGCATAATTTGATGCATCGGTCATCACATGAAATGATCTAGACCAATCTAGTTCTTGAAGAATGGGGGTTTCAACAAGCTTTTGCTTCAATTGTTGAAATTCTACTTCACATCCAAGGGTCTAGATGAATTATGCATCCTTCTTTGTCAATTCTACAAATGGCTTGGTGATTTTGGAAAAACTCTTGATGAAGTACCAGTAGTAGCCAGTATGACCAAGGAATGACCACACTTCCTTGGCTATTTCATCTTGATAGGTTACTTCTTGGATGACCCTTATTTTTTCAAGGTCCACCTTGATTCTTGCTTTTGAAATGTGATGTCCCAAGACTATTCCTTCTTAGACCATAAGATGTCTCTTTTACCAATTAAGCTAGAGGTTTATTTTGACACATCTCTTCAATACCTACTCAAGACAGTCGAAGGCTTACTTGAATTGTAGCTTCATAGGTAGAAAAATCATCCATAAAAACTTCTACCCCACTACCAATATATTGTTGGAAAATGCTGAGAACTAATTGTTGAAATGATGGTAAGCAAACATCCCCCTAAGGACTTGTGAAATTTATCTTTCCCTAGTCCTCTAGTGTAATTCAAATTTGGTTATAGCCACTATAACCATCTAGAAAGTTGTAATAATAGTGCCCAGAAATGGTGTCCAACACTTGATCGATGAAAGGTAATAGAAAATGATTCTTGAAAGTTACCATGTTGAGTAGCTGAAAATCAATGCACACCCACCATTTTCTCTTTTCTTTGGTATAATCACAAGTGGAATGACCCACTTACTATCTACAATATGGTAGATGAATCCCACCTTGAGAAGTTGTTCAATCTCCTCTTTGATAATATGATTTAATTTGGGACTCAAACGCCGCTATGGTTGTCGTTTTGGCTTAATGATAGGGTTAGTGTATATCCAGTGCTGGCATATTCTTGGATCTATCCTAGTGAGTTTAGAATATGAACAAGCAAAAGCTGCTGACCACTTTTCCACAACCTTTATTAACTTTTTCTTCTATTCTGTAGCAAGCTTGGCATTAATAATAACTAGCCTCCCATTTTTCAAAAATACGTAGTCCATTCTAATCGGTAACATCTTCAATTCAAGGGGCTCTTGTTTAAAATTTTCAGGAATTTCTAGCTCACCCCAATTGACATCATCATTTACTCCTTCAAAGTGCTAGTGATGAACTTGCTCAAGTTCATCCATACCTACAACATATTCATACATTAGGCCGTTAGTAGGTTCCATACATAATGTACTACTGCTAGCATCAACTATCAGCCATTGGGTTCCCTCTTGTTTTGTGGGTGCTACATATAGACATCTCTAGATCTCAACTTCTAGTGCACACTGCTTGTATGTAGAGAGAGATGTTTACTTTATTGACCATAACTTCTGCATATAATGACACCTTGAATCACTATACGTAATACATGGAACTCTCTTCTTCTTAATCTTTCCAAACTCATTTTCTTTTGATATTTCCAAGGAAAGATCTCTAATGCCCATTTTGGCATTAATAGTACTTAACCACACCCTTCCCATAATGACTAGAAAGTCCCACTTATATTTCTCCACTTTGATTACTATGAAATCAATAGGATATTACCACCCAAAAATGGTGGTAATGATGTCCTCAACCAATCCTAATGGAATGGGGATGGACTAGTCCATCAGTTCCAGTTGGATGTTGCTCTTTTTCACAGGAGAAAGGTTCCACATTATGTACATGTCATGTGAGATCAAATTAACACTAAAACTAGAGTCAAGAAGAGCTTTACAAGGCTCATTCCTAGCAATATGCAAGTAAACTAGGGGACCCCCAGGATTAGCTAATTTCTTGGACAAGTTACTAGCTCAAGGAGTTCCACTTGGGTAGTACTCCTGTGGTTGGTGAAACTATTGAGAATTGCCTTGTGGATAAGGCAATATTTTGGGTATTTACCTTTGTGCAAGTCATGGATGTAAGGCATACACACTAGATTCCTGCAAGTGTGATACAACTGGACAACATCCCTTAGGATGTTAATACTGGTAGACATCACATTCACCATTATCATCTGAGTCACTATCCATATTCAGTTTACCTTCACCCTTAGATATGACACATTCAGGCTCCTTACACCTCTAGCACTCACACTCGCCACCTTGCTTCTTGATCTCTTCAACAATTTTTAAGACAACTTGAAACCTATTATCCATGGAGTCCCATAGTTGATCAACCTTAGCCATAATTTCTAATTGCAATCTCTGAAATGGCAAGGTTTTATAATTAACCATGTCATCTCTAATGAATTCATCTTTGCTATCACAAAACTAGACCCCCTTCTATCGAATAGAAGGTCTCTATTGTATTCTTATGCACTTTCACATTTTCTTGAATCTCCCTCCTCCTTGGCTACTTACTCAATTAATTTTTGAATCTGATAGGTGCTTAACTCTATCAATCTTCCTTGGGCATAGATGCTAAGGATTTTCTTGGTTTTAGACCACAACTTGTCTGTGATATGGAAAATTTGATCAAGCTGAGAGTATCCATGGCCAAGATACCTATGCAATAGAGAGTAGTATTGACCAATAGCAACATCCAAGGGCTCATGATTCCCTTGTTTCCACTGATGAATTTTTCCCTTAAATTAGATAATCATGAGTATATTTGATATTTTTCATTAAATAATTCCAACATTGTACTCCATCGCTTGATTGGTTCTAGTTCCAATGATCGATACCAATTTTCTACTTTCTTTATAAGTGTCCTTGAAAATAATTTTAGCTTTTTCCATTCATTCTTAATATTCTACAAGGCACATGCATCTTGAAAGGCTTGAAGATGATTTTGAGGATCAACATCATATCCTCCCCCAAACCGAGGGATGTTGTTCATATCTAGCCTCTTTATTCTGCTATCCTTCATGTGCCTTATTGGAATCCTCACAGCCTCTATAATATTCAACATGCCCTGAGTAGCAAGTAGAGGCTCATTAAGGCCATGATGATGGTGTCTACGATGTTCTCTACTAGCCCTTCCTTCTTGATGATGGGCCTCTTCGGATTACCCACATCCTTAATCATGACTGTCTCGATGGTCCCTTCTATTGTTCTAGTCTCTTCAATCACCTCCATCATAATTATTTCTTCTATGGCCATGATCTAAACTAGATGAATAAGAAGAAGATGATGACGATGAAGGAGAAGAAGAAGGGGAACTTACTCCACGTTGATGCCTATCACCCTTCCTTCGATGCTCACGACCATGATTGTGGTCATGATCTTCTTTGTCCCCCTTTTCTTAACTTGCTTCTCTAGATCCATTTTTCCATTAGATCCATTTTGACTAGAACCTAGATTATGAATTGTGAATTGTACATTCTACTTGATGGCTCCTTAATCAAAGTCAAAGAGAGGAGAATCACTAAAGAAGTGGTCACCTTCATCAATTAGATCAAGCAGAGGTGGAGACTCCTTGCTCTTCATAAGTTCTTGTTGGTTCTCTAGCTAACGATCCCTTAATCTTTGTGCTTTAGTGGGTTGATAATCCCTTGATTCAGGATCTTGCATCTCGTATTTTCCATGGAGATGTTGAAGCTCATGCCACTCAAGCATTAGTTGGAGAATTCATAGAATAGATTAGTCAAGTGGAAACACAATGTTTCCTTGTATATCACACCACCACATTAGTTCATCTTGATGCAAGATGAAGGTAAAGTCTAGTACATACTCATCAAGATGAGCATATACCACCCAATACTGTTGAGGCACCTGAACTGCCCTAGGTGGAGATGGGCTTCTATGAGAAGAAGACATTTTATGTTTAAAAACTTGTAAACAGTGTGTAGTTAAGGTTTAATTTAATGATAATACATTTCTTTGTAGGATTTAACTCTCAGGGTTCAAACAATGAGGTTACTAAGTTTCATTGGGTTTAGATATCACACGAAGAACTATAGTCCGTAGCAACAACACCAATGATAAGCAACAAGGTACCCCTACACCCAACCATACGAATCACAAGCATTCACGTGTGATCTAGTTGAATTCCACAAACTAATTACAAAGTATACTAGATCCAAATAGTGCATGCATGTTATCTATTCGTTGTCTTCCTAGTCCCACTTGTGGAATGCGATTGTATGGTTAAGTGTGATTGAGGCATAAGATTTTTATTATTTTTTGTTTTTATGGAATTAATCACCTAGAACAAAAATGAAAGTAAAAGTAAGAGTGATTAATTACTAAGTATACTATGGTATAATTTAGCCTAACACAAGTAACCATTCCCACTTCCCAAACACATCCTAAACTTTGTGTAAACACTACTAGGTTATCAAATGTTAATCATTTCTAAGCTACCAAGTGTCACACATATGTTCAAAGGGGTCATGCTTGTGTATTTTAATGATTTTCATTATTGATCAAAATTAATTACTACATTAATAATATTTATGTAAATTTCATGAAATATAAATGCATAAGAAAGAAAGTCTCAAGTGTTGCAAGAAATGGATCAAAGAGATTGTCTTTATTGGCAACACAATGGTGTGTTTAGGTACATCAATGCTTGAATAAAAATCCATTCACACTTAGACCTCCTGCTACAGGCACTTGGGAAATATTGTAACTCTCAAATGAACAAGCTACAAGAGTTTTGCTACTTGACTGGCAAAAACTTACTCCCAATTGTGCACCTAGGCACTATATTTATAGACCTGGGAGTAACCTTGCAATATCAAATGTACAATATCTCATCTTGGGCTATGATATTGTGTATCCAATATTGTGGCCACCTCGATATTAGAGCATATGAAAAATACTATTTATTACTAGTGTTCATTAGTTTGGTTTTTGAATGACCTAAAATTATTTTGAAGATATTGTTGTGGGTAAAATGGTCATTGAGGAAAGTTCATTGTTGGTTGGCTCTTATATTGTTTGAAAGATTTTACTGACTCTTGCATTTCCTCTTGGCAATATAACAAAGCCAAGAAATTTTTTTGGTCATGTTGGGGACTACCACAAATACTACATGCTTCACTTTGAATTCCATGAGCTTGTTTCTTAATCATTTGAGTTAACTCATCCACCTTTCTATTTAACTGTTATGTTTGTTGGGTCATGCCTTTCATAATGTTGGGTTTTGGCCAATATTTACTTTGGTCTACTAATGAATCTATAATTCCTGAATCATATTTAGGTGTCACATTTAAAATATTTCCTCTACATGCAAAGTCAACATTTTTCCTACAAGAAGATAATAAGCCTTCTACAAAGATTTGAATTAATTGATGGGCTGGAAATCCATGGTTTGGATTCTTTAAGCATAATCCTTTAAATTTATCAAAAGTACTCTCATGGTCTTCATTCTCATGTTGCATAAAACTCATTAATTGTTATCCTAATGAATACAACCTATCATTAGAAAGAAATATTTATAAAAAAGCATTCTTAAACTCATCCCATGAACAAATTTGTGTTTAAAGGATTTGTGCCCAAAAATTAGCTTTGTCTTTTAGGGTTGATTTAAAGGTAATCATAGTAGTTCTATCCCCACTTTGAGGTGCTAACATACTAATGTTCTTTCAAATTCTCTTATGTGGCTAACCAAATCCTCATCATTTGTCCCCTTAAAAATAGGTAATAAGTGAATATTTTTAACCTCTACATCTATTCCTTGTGGAAAAACCAATAGCCTTTGAGGTATGATTGATGCTCTTTGATTCAATAACTCTCCAAGGATTTCTCTTGGATAAGGTTGATCAATTGGAACACTGCAACTCAAACTACCAAGGGAGAAAGGAATTGAACCTAAGAAAAATGGAGGAGGTGTAAGATGTGAAGATGATTCCATTGTGTAAGTGGAGGTTACTATTGGTGTTACTATAGGATTTGGTATAGAAATAGAAACTAGTCGTGAAGTTTGTAAATTCAAAGTACTTATTGGTTGGGTAGTTTCTCCAATTATGGTTACATAAGTTCATATTAGGTTAGTATTTTAAAATCCTGCTCCTATAGTGAACTCATGATTAATGCTATATTAGTTGAAATATCAAATAGAGGATTTATAAATATGGAAAAATCAAAACCTGATTGTATTGGTTCGTCTTGGTTTTATTTTTTATTGAATTCTATACCTTTGTAAAGACTAAGAGTTCTTCTAGAAGGTTGAATTCATGTTGGCTTCTTTAGTTGCTTTGCTAGTTTCATTTAATAAGAACATTCTTCATGGGCACATTCATGGGCTACCATTTCTAATAATTTACAAATTGATTTAATAAGTCCTACTATTG
>MNCI01023182.1:82181-94866 GCA_015680685.1 Gnetum montanum | reverse complement strand
CACACCCCCTCCCTTTTTTTTTGTAAGTTGAACCTTATTTGAGCTTTGCAATTTACTAAATGATTGTTGTGAGTGCTTTTGATCAAGTGAGTTACATGTCACTAAATGGGCTTTGCTTTATCATTGCTGAAATTACATCCCATTTGTACAACAAGTCTTTCATCCTTGGGATGACTTACATTACCTCCACCTAGGCTTTAACTGACTAATAGAGGCTTTCCATGGGATGAATTATGTTATGTTTTCCTTGGGCTTTGAAGATTGACTTGAAGAGGATGCCATGTGGTCACAACACATGAGCATCAAAAAGGTTTGCAACCTTTTCTATGCAAAGAATGAAATGGTATTAGGATATAGGACTAGATGTGAGTAGGTTATAACGGGATAATAGAGATATGCACTCTTGAGAGGTTTAGCTAGTCCAATCATGCACATCGGAGCTATGTGGTGACTTGTTGCTACAATGAGATGCATCTCTGCATGACCACCTAAGGCTTCATCTTACAAACACAACTCCAAGAAGATGAGAAAATCACATAATACATAAATGCAAATAGATTGTAGATGATAAAATGTATAATTCCACATCAATGACACAAGCTACGTAAATTGCAAGTGCTTTATTCTAGAACTACAATGTGCTCACTCACTTACTTGTAGAAGAATGGAAAGAGTTATTAATGACTGATCACAAACCTAGTTTAAGGTCTTAGTAGACCATGGCTTTACTAGTTTTAAGGTCCTAGTAGACCATTGGGCCTAATTTAAGGTCTTGGAAGACTATGTTATGCTAGCTTATAGACTTAGCATACTACTTTCTGTGCTAGTTTAATATCATAGTGGATGGTTATGCCAGTTTAAAGTCATAGCAGATGTGTTGTATGAGTTTAATGTTGTGACCTAAGGACAAGCTATCCTAGTTTAATGTGTATCAAACATTCACTCCAATTTAATGTCATAGCAAACAAATGCTTACCTTGCTTCATTGATGTGCAGTGCTACATGCTATATGTAGTACAACTTCAAGTGTGAATGGTTTACTAGATTGGCAAATTTATTTTTATCTTAATCAGTAACCTTGAATGCTCCGTTTTCATAGGCCTTAGTGACCAAAAAATTCCCTTCCCAGTTGGTTGCAAATTTATCCATGCATTTGTAAACAGCCTTGAGGACTAGGTCCCCTTTCTTGATTAGGCACTAATGCTACTTTTGATGATGCATTTTTCATTGCCTTTCCTGATACCATTCAATGCAATCAAGCATATGCATGCACTCCTCCTCCATTACGTCAAGTTCTACAATTCCTAACTCATTATTATGACTCTTTTGATGAATTCTGAGAGGATTACACAGAGCCATGTAACCTACAATTCAATAGGAAATCTACTTAAAATCCTTAGATGAGGCTATAAGGCATCATACCTATTGCTATTTTATGGATCATGCAGTAGGCCCAAAGTGCTTAGACTAGTTGCTCATGCCATTGTCATTTTCTACTAATTAGAAACTTCTTGAGGAGGTTAATGATGACCTTGTTGGTATCCTCTACTTGGCCATTTTCTTGAGGGTAGTATGGTTATGAAAAGGAGTTCTTGATGCCAAAGTGCTCACAAAAGGCTTTGGTTTTAGTGTTGCTAAACTGTGGTCAATTATCCATCACTATGATTATCAATAAGCTAAAACAAGTTACTATGTTGTCCAACATGAACTTGCAAACCTGCTACAATGTCATCTTCCTAAGGGGAATAGCTTCAACCCACTTGGTAAAATATTCCATTATAGTTATTATGAAGCTATGCCCTACAGAAGACATAGGCATTATGGTTTTGATGATGTCTAAACCCCAAAATTGAAATGGCCATGTGATTTGCATTGTATGGAATTTAGTTGGTGGCACATGCATTAAGTTGCTATGCCATTGACAATTGTCACACGTTTTGAATTTCTAGATGTGGTTACTCTCCATGTAAGGCCAATAGTAGCCTAGCCATCTAATTTTTGCTATGATTACCCTAGGTGCTATGTGACCTCCACATAGGCATTTATGGACTTGCTCAATGATTTCTTTTTTTGTTTTTGCTTATGCAAGTTAGCAGTATGCCATCATAAGATCTGTGACATAATGTGCTATCACCTATGATGACATATTGCTACGAACATTTGTGTATTACATCCTTTCGAGTAGCACTTAAGTGTTGCAAAGGCTCACCTTGTAGAAGGTATTCCTTGATATCATCATACCACTCTTTTCCATGGGTGGTGCTACCTATGGCTATGGATGCATCATTCATGGTTTGCATGATAGGTGTAGTGTAATATACCACTAATGTGGTTAATTCATTAAACATTCTAAGCACTATGCTAAGGGCTAATGTTGCAAGTGTGTCGACAATGGCATTTTTACTTCAGGGAACATGTTGGACATTAGCATTTGCAAAGTGTTGGAGCAAGTGTTTTTCCATGTCATAGTGAGCTTGTAAATTTTATGCTTTTCAAGAGTAAAATTTAATTGCCTAATTAACCACTAGTTATGAATCATCTTGGATCACTATGCATTAGATCCCTAGGTCATGTGTTGCAAGGATGCCTTGAAGAAGACCTTCATACTCTCTCACATTGTTGGTGCAAGGAAATGTGAAATGACATGCGAAGGGTTAGATATCCCTAGAGGGAAATATGAAAATAGCAATAATGCTACCCCCTTGAGAAGTTGAAACTCTGTCAAAATGTAGGAGTGCCTCATAATTGTTAGGCAGTTAGCTAATACTACTTACATGGTCATCCAAGAACTTAGGGTCTATGGTAGCTTGATCATCTATTGGTGAAGTTTTGATTTATCTAACTATTACCTAACCTNAAAGACTAGGGTAAGGTAATACTTCTCCATGTCATTGTATCTCATTTCATGGCCTACTAATGCATGGCTTAGGTAGTAGACCAGGATCTCTACACCATCATCTCGCTTTTGGCAAAGCAAAGAAGGGATGGATGTGTCAAAAGTGGCAAGGTAGATGTAAAAAAGCTTATCTCCTTATGGAGGGTGAACCATAGGTAGTTGTGCTAGCTCTTACTTAATGTTGTCGAATGCTTGTTGGCACTAAGCTGTCCACTCAAAGTGGGCTTCTTTTTTGAGAAAATGTTACATTGGTTGTAGAATATCAGTTTACCAAGCAATAAACCTACATATGAGTTATATTCTACCTTACAACCCTTGTAGCTCCTTAAGGTTAGTTAGTAGTGCTAAGTTGGTTATGGCCTTAACCTTTTGAGATTCATCCATATACTTTCTTTGGATACTAAAAAGCTGAGCATCCTACTCATTTTGATGCCAACAACATACTTCTTGGCATTTAACCTAAGTTAGTGTTTTAGGCATTGTTTAAGCATTAAGTCTAAGTCATTTGCATGGCTATGGGCTAGTTTGGACTTAACTACAATATCATCTATGTAGTCTCTGAGCAAACTCAACATATAGTTACTAAAGATGTATGTCATTGCACATTAGTATGTTTCTCCTATGTTCTTTAGTCCAAAAGGCATAATTGTGTAGCAAAATGTACCCTAAGGGGTCATGAATGTTATACTAAGTTGGTGCTCAAGGTTGATCCTAATCTAGTTGTAGCTTGAGAACCCATCCATAAAGGACAACAAGGCATGTCCATTCATGGTATTGATCAGTTGATCAATACTAGGCAACAAGAAGTTGTTGGAGATCCTAATGCATATACTTCTATTTTTCTTGGATAAAACCATGATGTTGGAGATCCAGTATACATACTTAATAGCCTAGATAAAACAAGCTCTATAAAGATTGGTGATCTTGTCACAGACTACCAACACCACCTCAAGTCTAACCTTGCATGCTTTCCACTTAATTTGTTTGATGCAAAGATCAAGAATGATGTTATGATGGACTAGTTAGAGATCTAGGCTTAACATTTCCTCATATGACCATGAAAAAACTTTGTTGTTATCGTTAAGTACTTTAGTGATGTTGTGAGCATGTTAAGGTTCTAGAGAGGAGCTTAGTTTCAGTGTTCTCACCTCACCACTATGCATTGCCATAGGGATCTCAACAAGGGGATCCTCTGTGACATCTCTTACCCCTAGGTCAAGCCTTAACTAGATGGTTGGGATAGTCTAGTGGTGCTTCTATTGATGTCATGTATTCGTTGTAGGTTGGAGGCTCAAGGTCTAGGCAATGAGGGTCAATGCATTGTTTAATGTTGTCATAAGGCCCCATGAGGACCAAAGGTGAGAAGATCTACTCCTACATAGCCATGTTGTGTTCTTGAAAAATAAACTAGAAAGATGTCAAGTGGCACCTATTTGAAAAAGTTAATATGCATGAATGAGAAAAGAAATCCAATGAAATTTACTTAAGCATGCATGTAAATTTCCATGGGAGGTAACATGGTTTGTATCATTTTTAGGCCCCAATAGGCCATATCTCTGCTAGTTTTAGATCTTAGCAGACTATAGATATGTCAAACATGTCATTCTAAAGAGGGATAGTCACACTCAAGAGTGGAGTTAACTTGTTCATTTGCAAGGCAGAAAAAAATCATTTTTTGGGCTCAAGATTATTGACTATGCTCTCACTAAACTACGCTTTCCATGCTCAATAGAAGGGCACTTGGTGGCAAGTGTAATATTCAGTTGGTGGATCATTAATGATCCTAGAAGAGTATATAAATGTGGTTTTACTATAGTAACTCATCATTTCTACCTTTAACAATGACATCAAGAGTGTACTATTACTATTTCCTCTACTGTTGCTACTAGTTGAGAGCATAGTTGTAGAAAAGATGATGCATCAAAGTGCATGCCTTCACCTAAGGTTGACAAACATCACTGAAGGGAAGAGGGCACTAAGCTACCTGCTACAAGCACATGTTGAGGAGAGAAGGTTATCTGCATCAGCTAGGTATGCTGACTATGCTTTTCCCTTACTTTTGTTTTGTTTCTTGTTTTTTTTTCTTTGTGTTTTTGAGCCAACTTGCTACATGTAATGCATGCTTACTAATTAAGTATATTTTTTTTGGTTGTGGTACGTACCAAGTGATGCTAAAGGCCCCAGTGACCTAGTAGAGGAAGTAGAACCTCCACCTCCAGTCTTAGTGCTACTGGCTTAGCATAACCAAATGTACCTCCCACAAGATTTCTTGATATATTTTTGCTATGTAATGCTACTCATGCTATGTTATAGCTATGTATTACTATTCATGCCATATTTTATTATGTATGACTATTTGCTAAGTGTAATATGCAAACTTTATGGCTATATGATAATTTTATTACATTTTTGCTATAATTATTCTCATAATGTAACCTATGCTAACATGCCTAATTGATGAATTAATGTGGAAAAGATTTGTTATGCTAGCCTAGAGTTATGAAATGATAGTAATACTAGGCCATTGCGAGCCATAGTGATATTGGGCCATTGTGAGCCATAACAAGTTGTAGTGAGCCTACACATTGTGAGCCATAGTGATTATTATTAGTTTAAAGCCTTGATGGACCTCATGCCAATTTAAGGCCATAGCAGAAGGGCCAATGCTATTTTTTGGTCATTTCAGGCCATGCATTACTAGTTTAAGGCCATAGCAGGCCATTGCTATAAGGTTAAAGGTGATATGGCTTACTAGTTTTAGGCCATAGTGGGTTGTGGGTCATCTAGTTTAAGGAAATGGCTAGCCACCATGATAGTTTAAGACCATTCTAGACCACAATGATAGTTTAAGTACATTCTAGGCTGCAACAATAATTTAAGGTCATTCTGAGCTAAAGCAATAGTTTAAGGTCATTTCAAGCTACATATTGCTATCTTTCTTTCTTTTATGATTTTTGCTTTAATCATTTTTATGCATTTTTTATTTTTTTCATGCATTAATTTAATAACTATAGAAATGTAAACTAAGCAAGCAAATGCATAAATAAAGGAAACCAATGCATAATTTGAGCAATCAAGCTAAATGCACGTAACATGCTACAATGTTAATCTAATGTAAAACAAATGCAACATAAGTAGAAAGTAAAATATAGGGCATGTAGACACAAGTAGTGGCTACGCACCTAGTGCATTTTGAACTAAGGGGATACCTTATTTATGTAGTTGCTTCCTAACCTAGTGTCTACGTTGTTGATGGCTAAGGGAACAACATTATCATCATGGATGATAACTTCAACATGTTCGTATGGGGGGTGGATCTCTTGATGAATTGGAGAGGAGATAACTCATAATGAGGCTAGCCAAGGTCTACCCAATATCAAGTTGAAGCCCAACATCTCTTTTATGACAATGAACTTGGTAGTCATGGGGAATTACTCCCCTGCTACAAAAGCTACAATAATAGTGCCCTTGGCAATGACATGTGACCCATTGAAGGATTTCAAGCATGTGATTTTGTTGGCCTAATTTGATCTGCAAGGTCGAGCTTATCCATGATAGTTTATGGTATTATGTTTGTTACTACTCCATCATCAATGTGTGCTCTACAAATTTTGCATTGCCCAATGTGTATAGTAATAAACATAGGAGCTATTATGACCTTGCCCCTCTTGGGATTGACCTTGATTATGTCATTCCTAAATGCTAGGGATGTGAAACTCAATCCCTGTGGTGTAGGGGGAAACATCACTACATGGATGGAGGTCTTTTCTACAAGGATGTCCTCTATAATAGGGATGGAGGTCAACATTTGCAACAGTGCTTCGTGGTGGGAAAATGACATCATGATTAGGTCATACAAGCTCAATGTTATATTTTCTATTTAAACACTTGTTTGATCTAGGCTAATGCATCAATGAAGTCCTTTCCATTAGCTACGTTTTTATTCACCTTGACTTCTTCCATGCAACCTATGAGATGAATTTCTCATGAAGGCAACTTAGGCTTTATTAGTTGGCTTGCTTATGAGCCTCAATGCTCCCTTGTGATTTGCTCGTTCTGGCTTCTTTGGTTGTTTTGGCCATAGGAACCGTAGATATAGGAACTAGCTTTAGTGAACCTAGCACTCTTTGCTCTCAATGTTGCCTAATTGTTCTGTCTATAACAAATTCTTTGGGTCTCCTATGTTGCCATGTCAAGGACCTACCAATGTTGCCAATGAGATTAGCCCTAAAAAAGGAAGGTACCAATGAGTTAGCTACTGCTAGGCTTCAGATAGGTGAAGGGCTAGCATGTTGTGGCACTCTAACAATGAAGGGTAGCTGAATAACAATTATTAATGCAACACGTAAGGGTACCCTAACTATGAAGGGCATTATGGGTGCTTGAGGTGGCACTCTAATAACAAAAGGTGGCCTCAAACCTATGGGGGTTCAGGGAACCCTTTTGCTACCAAAGGGCACCTAGACCACAAATAGTTGTGACATTGATTTTGGATCATCATTAATCTGATAACATTTATGACATAGCCAACATAATCTACATTTATATGATCATTGTACACCCTCATGGACTATTTTTGAGGCTTGATTAGGTTTGCAGTGTCGAGTAATAGCTCACTTTTGTTAATCATCCTTTACATGTCATCTTGCAAGGCTAGTCAAAGTTCATGTTATGGCTGGGCAATTGTTGATGATGGTAAAATCAGTCCAACCTAAAATGTCTTGGGACAAGGACTCTTTTGGTGTTACCAAAGCAAGATTTCCTAGTATCTCATAGTATATATCATGTTTTTCTTAGGTATCCTTGAGCATTCATTTGTTTTGGATGCATTTTTATTTTAGTAGTTGTTCTAGTAGCTCTAAAGGCTTTAGTGACAACTAGGCATACTTAGAGTGATCCTTGCACTCAAAATTGAACCTTTGAACAACTTTCATTGTGATCATTGAGGATGTAGGCTAGTTGATTACCTTAGTGATAGAGTTGGTAGCTTTGTTGTTAGTTAGGGCTTTGGGTTACTTAGCCTTTTGCCCCTTGTTGGTTGCTTTGGCTTCTTTGGCTATAGTTACCACCATTGCATTCTGCTTTCCCTTGTCTTTGTCTCTTCTTGCATGTTGGCTCTTGTAGGCCATGTAGGCCAAGTCTTTTCTAGCTTCTACCACATCTTCTATGATTTTTCTTTGAGAAAAGGCTTAGCTTAGGGATTGTGATCCCAAGTAATCTAGTTTTAACTTTATAAAGTCATTAACTACACCCTTGAAAATGGCTAGGAGATGTGCTATAGATATTGGCTCTTGTATTTCATTTAGTGAGGCACTCCAACATTGAATGAACTTCTGCACAAGCTTTAGGTGGCCCTAATTGACTTGTACTAGCTAGTCTAAGGTTGTCTCTAGCTTCACATTGTATTTGAAGCATGTTACAAATTGGTTCAAGAGGTTTTCCAAAGAGGAGATAGATCCTCTAGGTAGTGCACAATACCAATCTAATGCTTTGTTAATCAATGACATGGTAAACATCGCATGATGGCATGTGGCCATTCTTACAATAGTAGGTACTTTGACCTAAATGTGACCAGATGCACATTGGGGTATCCCTCACCATTGTATTTGGTGAATTGAGGTAGTAAAACTCTAGTTGAAAGAGTTAGAGGTGGAACCATAAGAGTTATAGGGTCATCCTAGTAGAAGTCATCCACTTAGATAGTTTTGGAGAAGGTGGCTTTAAGTCACCTCACCTCTTTTGTCAAACTTTGGATCATCTAGAATGCTTGGTCTAAGATTTTCGGTGCTCCAACTAGCTATGCTAGTTGTGTTATCTACTATTGGACTAGTTGTGTGGCCCCATGGCTTGGTTGCAGGTTGCAAAACCACACGATGTGCTTGATGCATTAGCTATGCTATGGGGATGGTGATTGGGGAAAGTAATGCACACATGGGTTGTGCGAATGTTGGGGGTGCTAATAAAATAGGCAATACATGGGATGCCTAAGTTGCTTGGGGCCTAGAAATAGGCCCTACATAGATGTATGGTTGAGCTGGTGTGGTTGCTACAAGCAAAGATAGCTAAGTAGGATATGATGATGCCATGTAGGATAATTCAAGGGTAGCCGCTATGTCATAATATGTGAATTGCGTCTAATGCATTACTATTACAAGTGTTAACCTAGGCCTAGTAGAGTGGGAAGGTGATGCTAGTGTTATGACCATGTCAAGGAGACTGGGTGAATGAGATTGAGGAGGATCTAGACAAGGGATCACTCAGTAGAAGATGGTGTGGAAAAATTCCTTGTGCTTAGAGCAAGATTCAAACTCATCTTCTTCCTCCTGTAGGACCTCCTCGTAGTCCATTCCTATATCATACTTACCTACTCAGAAGAGCTAGGCTAACAGCTGATGGTAGGTCTCCATGAGTAGGATGATATCAAATGAGGGGATATACTCCTATCTATTCTAATGGATCAACTCGTAATTTCATTTTGCCTTCATGCTAGGGTGATCTACAAATAACCCTACTTGCATCTTTGTACATATGAAGTTGTACTACTCGTTGCTTAGTGTAGCATATTCTAGGTCTTAAGTACATAACCTAAGGGATTGCCTTGATTCTACCATTACATGACTCCCAGGGTCATCAATCCTGGTCTCCTATTGGATGGGCAAGATGTCAAGTTCATTCGAGACTAACTTCAAAGGTTGATTTGGGTTCATAAATGTAGATCAAGTTGTAAGAGGGGACTGCAAGGGTTGCTAGTTGTGAAACACTATGGATTACACTAAAATTGATCATGTCCTAGCTAACACCATTGACTACACTCTCCACTCTAAATAGTGGACTACACTGACTACGCTCTCCATGCTAGAGAGCATACTATGCTAGCTATGTTGGAGATGACTACACTCCAAGTAAAAATGATTGAAATGTAGCAAACAATGGAAATGAGTGTAATTTGGACTACTATGTAGGGTCCTGAGGAGATTGACTACGAGGTCTAATCTACACCAAGTTAATAGATAACACCTACACTGGCCTAAGATCCAACTACTACTATGTGCACAACAAGTCCACAAGGGTGTTACAGTCTACATTGGCCTAAAGCTAGCAACTACGATGCAAAGGGCACGTGAGACAGTCATAACAAAGTTTGAAAAAGTGTTTCAACCAGAAACTATAATGACTAAACAAATTAATAGTTGAAATAGTGAGGTCCATAGGCAAATACCTTAACCTTAAATTTATGTGAGCACCTGCTAGAGGCAAATATGGGACACCCTGAATAGTCTATCTAATTGAATAGGAACTTGCCAAATGCAATGGGGGTGCAATGTGGTTAGCTACAGTGCTAATGCAAGATGGTGCTACGGATATAGACGATGTTGGCATTGTTTGCAATGTTTGTGGTGTTAGTGGGGTTAAGCATAATTACAGGCACTTCAAGGAACAAGTGTAGTCAAAATTTTTAGGGAGGTGGATGGTGTTAACATGTAAGGACCGCCGCTTGAGTGTAATTTCGAGCATGTTTACAAAGTAAGATAGCAAAAATGCAAATAAAGTGTATAGAATGCAAAGGAACAAAGAAAATAAAGTAGAGCACTACCTCAAATGGGGTTGAGCATAGTTAACACAAAAAAGGGGGTTAGAAGGTATGTGGTGTACACTAGGCATAGGTTAACAATGTATTCATAGTCTTGGGGATATCTAGCCATGAAGACTAATGTTCTGCCAAGGTGTTTACATCTACCAAGTTCACTATCACAATGTACTACTCGATGCGATGTTCTATTAGCCTATGGGGGTCTGTAGTGGTTTGCAACTTTTCTTGTTTGCTAGTTCATAAATGTGCCCTTGATTCACCAAATTTACCAACTAATTGAATTTTTTTCTTTACCTCTTCCTTCCTTTTGAAAATGTCAAAGATGTAGGGATTTATAGGTTTAGAGTTAGCTAGTAATGCAGGATGGCTACCACATGGTGGATGAGATAGCTAGGACTATGCTCAAAGTAGTTACTATTCATGTCATCGTATGCTGATGGGGCTAATGGTGTTGATGGTGTTGTGCTTTACCATGCTCTATTAGACTATCTGGAACTATGACTATGCTACCAATTGCATGTGTGTGTGCTGAGAGGACTATGACCTAAAAAATGAAACTTAGAGAATATGCTCTATAGGACTACACTCTCCACTCTCTCATGTGTGGTCAAGTGTAGTTACAATTTTTGGGCAAAATGGGATACAACAAAGAAGTATTTTGCCAACTACACTTGTTGAAGGTGAGTTGACTATGTTCTAAAGCTAAGCTAAGTATCATTGTTGCACTGTGGAGGCTACTAGAGACTATCCTTGCTAACTACACTCTTCTGAAAGGTGACTATACTCTAGGCTATGGGTGACCATAGTTCCAAGACTTGGCAAAACTTGCAAAACTAACCTTCTGATGACTATGCTTTTCTCAACTACACTTTCTATGTTCTGGAATGGTATGCCTGGTGGAGAGCGTAGTCTCAACACTTTGGAAAAATTTCAAAACTTTTTCCTCCAATTGACTACACTCTAGGATACTACATTTTCTATGCCTTGTAAAGGGGTTGAGTGTAGTTTCCACACTTTACCAAAATTTACAACCAAGATGCCATAGTCCAAATTTGGTGGTGTTTCACCAAGGACTCATGAAATGCAAAACTAGATAAATAATATAATTGCATATTGAAGTGATATAAATGCACTAAAATAAATGAAAATTTTAATTTGAACATAAACCAAAATTGTAAACTTTATTTTACAAAGAATAAAATAAAGGAGAGCTAATATATTATGTACAAAATGTGCCTAAGAGGACAATAGTGGGGTTTGCTTGACTGAGGGTTCAAGGTTAATTCAAGTGAATGTATTCAACTCCACAATTTGGATGTCATACCACTCCCAATGCTATTGAACCTCATTTACTGCTACTTTGAATCTACAACATTGGTCACTACTAGGGATGAGAAAAGTGGAAAAAATGGATGCCAAATTGCTCCACATTGGAGTTTGAAAATTTCAAAATTACCACATTGACACAAAAAATCCACAAATCTTAGGATGATAATTATTCCATGTTGTTGTTCAAGAGAATGCAAGTGTGGGAGATTATAAGGGCCCTTAAGTGCTTGAGAATGCCCCAAGTGTATAATTATTAATTAGAAAAATGTATGTATGCTCAATGTATACAAGTGCCAAAAAAGTGGAAACTGTTAATGGTGTTTGAGACTGGTTTTTCTAGGTCTTGGGCCATGAATGGGACTATAAAATGACTATGATTGGACTATAATTTGGCTTCACAATGGTTGTAAATTGGCTGCCAAATTGCTACAAATTCCTACCTTGTTCAAGTGCAATGGGTGTCCAAATTTGGGGGGTTACCATATATAGTAAGTGCCTCCCCCATGGTCATTCTATTTACTATAAATAGTAATGGGGGCATACCTTCTAAGTTGGAGATGGATCTTTCATGTTGAGCTCTCCATCATGCTTGCTAATGTGGCTAATCAAATTTGGAGTGCATGAAGTGATGAAATCTGGTTATAATGGCTTTCACACTAGGGGGATGCAATTTCCACATTGGGGATGAAGCCTCCACGCTAGGGGTAGAGCCTCCACGTTGGGCAAAAACTTCCATGCTGAAGGGGAAAACATTTCACGTTAAGCATGTAACCTTCATGCTAAGGGTGGGAGAGGGGGGGCAGGGGCGGTAATTTCCCAGGCTAAGGGAAAAATATGCGCCCCCCCCCCCCCCCCCCCCCCCCCCCCCC
>MNCI01023182.1:29240-82144 GCA_015680685.1 Gnetum montanum | reverse complement strand
CCATTGTAGAAAAATGTATACCCCTCATAAAACCCATCAAATTGCCATTTTTGGCAATTGAAAAGGAATTTTTAATTCTCCCAAGCCCAAACATAGATACTAGGTGACTTTTTTCACTTGGAAAATAAGGCTTTGACCACTTATGAGGAATTTTTCAGCCACAAAAGTATAAAGTATGTGAAATTTCCCACTGTGGATTACAACCTTCACATTTATAATAAACTTTTGCCTTGAGTTTCATGGGGTGAAACTTACATGATGAAAATTCGATATAACATGCAAATTTTTGTGGTGTTTCAAGTGAAGTACCTACCTTATAGCGAACGCTAGTATGCAAACTAAAAATATAAAGGATGCTAAGTGAAACATCCTAAATTTTCAAGGCATTCTTGCTTCACAAAGTCCTTGGAATTTAGGCAACGTCATGTCACTTTGGCAAGAAATGGATGCTCTGATTTTAGATTGTCCAACTCGACAAATTTTCTACGTCTAGTGTTGATAGGCCCAACAAACTCTCTAGCCTGCCCACCTAGGTACTTCATCTAGCTGACAGTCTACTCAGAAGTGATGCATGGGGTTGTCAGTGGTGCTCAAAATGTGCAAAATAGTTCATCAACTTTTCTAGTCAAGAATTTTACTACGCTATGCTACACTACATAGTGTAGCAAGCCTTAGAATACAGTTGCAGGACAAAGTGCTATGCTATGCTATGCTATGCAGCATGGCATAGCATGGCAAAAGCAAGATAGAAAGGACCAGCTTACCTAGTGATCTTGCACTGAACAAGCACTTTCAGCCTTTCAGAATCGGTTGCTTCACTCAACTTCTAAGTCTTTAGGCAAAGCACCTTTCATTGGAAAAGCAATAAAAGAGCAGGCTATGTTAGTTGCTATGCTATGCTACGCTACATAGCATAGCATAGCATAGAAACAAAGAAAGAATGATGAAAAGTGTCTCATAATGTAGGATTAGCAACTTTGCAAGCTTCATGTCACAAAGAGTAAAGGTCATAGATTTCTTGCATGACAGTGTAATTATAGCATGGTAGGCTTGTTAATCAATCAACTTTGCATGTCCATGTAGGATGGACACATCAACATCTTATGGGTCCAGGACACATGGCATCCAAACCACATTCCTTGTGTGGTCCTGTCCCTATAAATAGCCTAACAAAAAATGCTCAAAGGGTTACCAAGTTGGTAGGTTCATAAGTTGGCAAGTTGGAAAATTGACATTTGTGAGAAAATTTAAGTAGTAGTTGGCAAATCTTGGTTGGCAAATGTTAGCAAAAATTCATTTGACACTTTGAGATTAAAACTTGAGTAGTTAGCAAATATTGTTAGTGGTTAGCAAAAATGAACTCTATCTATTTCAAGCTAACTTGGTTGGCCTTGTAGCACTTTTGCATTGTTGGCTCTTGAATCTGCATTCAAGCACATTATTGGCTTACTTCTGAATGTTCTAGTTACTTTTGGGAGCTCTGTGCATCCTAGTGTTGTGCAACCAATTATATCCACTTTGATGAAGTAAACCCATAATCTTGAAGTGGTGCATTTCCTTAACTTTATTTTACTTTGCTTTCCTGCTTGTCATTGCATTTTACATTGTTTTTTGCCTCTTCGCATTTAAAAATTATTATTTTACGTTATAAGCATTACTTTCAAATCAAACATTTGCAAAAGGTTTAGAGACACCAATTAAGTCCCTATTTGATCGACCAGACCATTCAGGGAACCCCGTCTTTGTTTTATCCAACACGACCCTCATGCGGATTCAGGGTTAAGACTATCTGATCGATGACCTCTCAGTGTTTTCTAACCATCGACATTTTCAATCACTACAGTTTTCTGGCACTAGAAGGAGGGCCTTTGGTGCCTTTTTGTATTTTATGGTAGTCTTGTGTGTGTCCTGTACCCTGACATGCATTAGCATAAACTTGACATCCTTTTGAGGTTGTTTATGCATTGTGTGGTACAGATCGGTCACTTTGACGATTTCTTTGGGACCCTGCAAGACAAAAAGCCTCCAAACGCCATTTTTTATCCTTGTTTAGTCCTACTTTATTTTTATACCTCAATATGTGCTAGCGTAAATGTTACACCCTTTTGAGGTTGTTTACGCACCATGTGGTGCAAATAGGTCACGTCAATAGTTCTTGTAGAACCCTACAGGACATAAAGCCTTAGGTCTCTATTAGATCTCCTAGTTTTCCTTGTTTATGACTCCTTTAGCTTTGCAAGAATGGATTCTTCAACTACCATTGTTGCTACCTCTAACCTTGAGGTTCCCTTCATGATTGAAGGCATCACAGCTGCCAAACAACCACTCAGCCTAGGGCTGGGGCCACGTCAATCCCTCAGGATCCAAAATTGAGGACCTTAGGGCTTAGCCCAACAACACAAGTGATACAACTTCCTCTATGCTAAGGTGTAGGCAAACCTGCCTTTAAATGCACAAGACCTCAAAGAGAAGCGTAGCTTTGAGTTCACCTACTACAATGGAAAAGAATTTTTTCCCACTTTCGAGGTTTCCATCCCTTTGACACAAATGAACCAATGGCTCCTAGATCAGTTAATCCATGTGGCTAGGCTTGGGAAGTTGTAAGATGCAATGTCTCAACATGACAAGGCTTTCCAAAATGGGCACAAGGAACTAGATTCTCAATCCGATGGGGGAGTTCAAACCAATCCTACCACCATCCCTCCTACCCAATCCTTCTAGACTAATCTATTATCTATCATTGCTCCCTTTGGGATCATAGTCATGCCATTGCAACCTATGATTCCACCTGTCATGGGTAGCCATACCATGCCCTCAACATATCAACATGTCCACATCCTTGTCTCAACCTCAGTCCTCACTCCTTTGCAAACCGTTCATCAATCCCTTTTCACTTCACAACACACGCCAACCACGACTACCCTACCTTACATTCATACCATGCCTACCTCATAGTCATATGTAGCATCTATGTCCATTCCTACATTTACATCTTTCTCACTATCAGCGACAGGACCAAGCCTATCCACATGATGGACCCCATTCACTTCTCCTCCTACTACGCTACCATTGCAAATGTCTCACTATGTTTCCAACTAGACCTAAAAAACCCTGCAAACAGTACAACCCGATGTAGAAATATGGTCTATTCCACCTCACACACAAGCCACTTATTCTGTGGCACAACCCATGGTTGCTGCTCCAACAACACCACCTCTCGAGTGGTGGATAGCGTAAGCAACACAGCTCATAGGGGCCACCCCAATGGCACCGCCAATGGGTCACGTTGCTGCCCCTACTACTCCATAGATGGGAGCCACCCTAGAAATTCCCCAAACATCTATGTCATCTTTTGGACTGGATCAAGTGTTCTAGCTTATTCAGACCCTTACTAATAAAATAAAATAACTCAAGGCTATTGGGTCCGTCTGACACGATACAAGTCATGGACTTCTACCAGGATGATCCCATTAGCCTAGCAGTCCCTACACTAACGTTACCCCCTGGGATGTCACTTGCTCACTTTATGAAATACAATGGGGGGGGATCCAAATGCACACCTTATTACATTCAAGTTTGAATCCCTTTTCTTGCAACAATGACCACATATGGTCATCTGAGTCTTCGCCATGTCCTTGATAGGAAAACCCCTAGACTGATACCGTGTGTTGCCATGCTCCTCCATCTCAACTCTAGAGGAGTTGTTGACCCAATTTGTGATGCATTTCAAGTACAACTTGAGGCCAGAAGTCATTCTGGATCAGCTAATGAGCATGAAGTAGGATCCTCTGTGTACTAACCTAAATCATTGGTGTAAGGTTGTAAGGGAAACAAACACTGAGGGATTTTCGGGTAGACACAGCTGACCCTGCCTTCACCCAAGGGCAAGCTAGAAAAGTAAATGAAGGTAGAGTGCCTTGGATGATCTACACACAAATCAACCAAGGACTTCCCTAAGCATAAGCTAAAGTGAGCGCAGGATTATCGTAAATAATGTCTTAAAATGTTTGAATGCGCATAAAATGTAAACATGAAAAAAAAACATAAAAATAGAATATGAAACAAAAAATTGAAATAATGTTTGGTCAAAAAATGAGAATAATGTATTGCTTAGAAAAGATGTTCACTGTAGCCCTGGGGTGATGTAACATGATAATGTGATGATGTGATGCAATGAATGTGAAAAGTGCTTAGATGCCAACAGTCAGGTGTGCCAAGCGTACAAAGATTGCAGGTTCTGTACTTTCTCAAAATTGCCAATGTCTCCTCTTTCCAACCTTGATTTATGTGAATTGATAGGGTATTTATAGGGTTGAGCTAGGCTTGGGCACGGAATTCAAGAATGGAATCAACAGCTAAGAAATGAGAGGAAAGTGGATCTAGTGACATGCATCCAATGGATATTTTTGCTCAGGTTGGATGTTTGCTAGTGAGCATTGGATGTGTATCAGATAGTTGTGCACGAGTTGGATGTGTGTCGGCAAGCTACATTCCTAACCAGGTACATTGCATTTTACAATTTATGGGTTATTCAAGCCCATGAAAGTACATTTAATTTAGACATGAGGGCTTGACATGCCCACACATGTGGATTTAAAATAAAATGTACAATAAAGGAAATTTGATCCCTGCTTGCTTGACCATGGACCAACCACTCTAGGATGTCAAGATGTCAATTTGAGGTTGTTTGAGGCATCTTTGTTTGACCAAGACTTCCAACATGGGTTGTCTGGGCTTCCATGTGTCTTCAGCGTGCATTTGAAGCATCTTTGTACAAGCATGCATCTTTGTGCAAGCATGACTAGTAGTCATGCTACAATCACATTGGGTAGTCATGCTAGGTGTGACCCCAGTGTGACCTTGGCGTGAGTCATGCTGGGTGTGACCTTAGCGTGACCTTAGGATGAGGTAGGAAAATGTAATTTTTGATAGAAAATTTGGAATCTTTGAAGTCTATTTTTAAAGTACAACTACAACCTACCTATGTGTAATCTGGATCTAGAAATATGAGCTTGGATGTGTCTAAGTTGGAGCTGTTCTGGGTAGGTCATGCTGTGGTCATGCTCAGCATGACCTTCAATGTGACCTGTAGTGTGACCTCAAAAACTTGCAATTTTGAATCACAATCTAGAATTTCTAAAGATAGGGACCCATATTTATCAATAGTGGACATTGAGGATGACTTTCACCCTTGAAATCAAGTCATTTTGGCTCAGTTTTGGGGCTCTAAAAGTTGGTCACACTATGGTCACGCCCAGCATGATTGTCCAGCGTGACCTGCAGTGTGACCTCAAAAACTTGCACTTTTGAGCTGAAATCTAGAATTTCTGAAGGCTAGGACCCATAGTTATCAATAATGGACCTTAAGGATGACTTTCACCCTTGAAATCAAGTCATTTTGGCTTAGTTTTGAGGCTCCTAGAGTTGGTCACGTTGTGGTCACGTCCAACATGACTGCCCAGTGTGACTTGCAGTGTGACCTCAAAAACTTGCAATTTTGAGCTAAAATCTAGAATTTATAAAGGTTGGGACCCATAATTATCAATAGTGGATCTTGAGGATTTCTTTCAGCCTTGAAATCAAGTCATTTTAACTTAGTTTTGGGGCTCTAAAAGTTGGTCATGTTGTGGTCACGCCCAGCATGACTACTTAGCGTGACCTGTAGTGTGACCTCAAAAACTTGGAATTTTGAGCTGAAATCTAGAATTTGTGAAGGCTAGGATCAATAGTTATCAATATTGGACCCTGAGGATGACTTTCACCCTTGAAATCAAGTCATTTTAGCTTAGTTTTGAGGCTCCTAGAGTTGGTCACACTGTGGTCACGCCCAACATGACTACCCAATGTGACCTGCAAAAACTATGTAGTTTGGCTTGAAATTTGGACTCCTAAATGTTAAGACTTGGAGTGGACATCAGTGGCTCTTGAGGATGGCTTTCACCCTCAAATTTGGACTATTTTGATGTTATTTTGAAGCTATTGGAGTTGCTCATGCTGAGGGAAAACTAGTTTGATAGCGTGAGCAAGCTGGCTTGGGCAAGCTGGGGGTGAGCTCCTTGCCTTAGTCAAATTTTGAGTCATTTTCATTTCAAAGAGCTAGGCCAAAATTATTGGTGTTTCATTGGCTCCTCTTTTTTACATCTAGATGAATCTACCCAAGATGTGTCAACAAAGAAGTGCAAAACACCATGAGCAACCAAGTACCAAACATTATCCGTCGGCACTTGGCTGGATGTCATCGCTCAATTTTTAAAAGTACATTGGATTGAGGGAATGTGGTTCAAGATAAAAGGGATTGGTTATAACTAGGGAAGTTAAAATATTATCAATGGTTATGATTGCTACTGAGATCGTGGGAGAGGAATACTCTCATGTGAATGAGCTCTGTCTCTTGTCCTTGTCAATAGACTTGGAGCCAAGACATGGGAGGTGCATTCTTTGGAGAAACGGGGCTCATAAAGAGTGTTTACAAGACCTGTTGAAATAGCCAAAGCCACACAATGATGTGAAACATGGTCTCTTTGAGACACAAGTGTAGTTGTTTTTCAAGACAATTACCTTCTCACTTGGTTCTTGTATGAGAATAGCCAATGGTCTCTTGTTTATGATGTCAATAGGATCTTGAAGACCTTTTCTATGCATTTTGCTCTTTCACCTTTTGTAATTTTTCTTTTTTTTTGGTTCTTTTATTTTATTTTTTCCTTTCTTTATCTTTCTTTTTCTTTTATTTTTCTTTTTCTATTTGGTCTTTTTTAAAGAGCTTGCTTTTAGTGCTATGCTCATGTTCGAGCGCTTGCATTTTATGTCATGCATTATGTACTATGTTTTGTGTTGCGACTACTTAGGGAGTTATAGTGTGCAATAATGTATCAAGAGTTTTGAGGCGAACAGGATGTATTAAGGGGATATAATTGGATAGGCTAAGGGGAGCATGATGGGGAAATAGGGGATGTATCGGGAGTTGGAAATGTACTCATGAACGGATTGATTAACCTAGTTATGTGCATTAGGAAGAATATGATACCTTGTTGTCACAATGAAGTGCATCTATGTACAAATCCCTCAAGAGTGTCATCCTACAAACACAACTCCAAGAAGATAGGAAAAACCACAAATGAAATATTCAGATAAACACTTTAAACAAGGAGATGGAGTCACCACGTACAATTTTCAAAGCAGAAAGAATCATGAAAAGCATCAACTTCATTAGGACCCATGAGATGAATCATGCAGCAAGTCTTTGTGGAACATGAACCACATATTGCAATGATACATCTTTTCAAGTTTTTCCTGGTTGTTGATGATGTCACCAATTTATAGTCTTAGCATACTGTTGTGGACTAGTTTCACGTCATAACCCCTTGGATGGTGCCAGTTTAGTGTCATAGCAGATGGTGCATTGCTAGTTTATAGTCATAGCAGATTGTGAAGAGGCAAACTAGTTTATAGTCTTAATGGACTGTGGATGCTAGTTTCATGTTATGGAAAATGGATGTAGTAGTTTAGTGTCATACCAGACAGAGCTCTATGGTATCAATTTTAAGTCATGATGCCAGGACTACTCTATAATATCAGTTTTAAGTCATGATGCCAAGACTACTCTGTGGTATCAGTTTTCAGTCCTGATGCCAGGACTACTTTGTGGTATCAGTTTTAAGTGATGATGCCAAGACTACTCTATGGTATTAGTTTTAAGTCATGATGCTAGGACTCATCTGTGGTATCATTTTTAAGTCATGATGCCAGGACTACTCTATGGTATCAATTTTAAGTCATGATGCCAGGACTACTCTGTGGTATCAATTTTAAGTCATGATGCTAGGACTACTCTATGGTATTAGTTTTAAGTCATGATTCTAGGACTATTCTATGCCAGTTTATAGTCATAGTGGACTAACGCTTACCTTGCTTGTGTAAAGTGTGATGCTGCATGCATGGTCATGCTATGTACCTATGAGATCCTACAAAAATCAACTAGGAAGAAAACAACATCAAGCAACACTTGTAGTACATAGAGTTAGAATGTATGAATGAAAGAAAAGAAATTCAAAAAGTGATAGTTTTATGCTATTCCAAGCCGTATGCTAGTTCAAGGCCTTTTTGGACTATGTGTTTTTGTAGTTTTATGTTTTTATGTTTGATGTTTTTCAAATGTAATGTGTAAACTGAGTTGATGAATGTCTAAATAAAGCAAAATGCATGATCTAAGTGAGTAGGAAAAATGTAAATGCATAGGCTAGTGCAATGTAAACAAAAGTTAAAAATGCATGTGAGAGAGGTAGGTAGAAGGTAGGAAAGAATCTAGCACATTTTCAGCTAAGGGAGAGTCTTGGTCATGTAGTTTCTTTCTAACTAGGCATGGATTAGGGAGCATGCAAGGTTTAGGATCCTCTGGGGGGTTGTCAACTTCAACCACTTGTTTGGGTGTTTTATCCTTAAGTGTTGTGTTGGTTGTCATAGGTGTACCATTAAGAAACTCTTCTTCCAAAACTTGCATCATGTCTATGTTGTGGATAGTCAAAAAGGAAATGTTATCACCATGGATGATAACTTGACCACCTTTGTATGGAAGGTTAATTTCTTGGTGGATGGGAGAGGAGATGGCCCTTAGTTGAGCTAGCCAAGGCCTTCCTAGAATCAAGTTGAAACCTGGCATCTCCTCTATGACAGTGAAATTTGTGCTAGTGGGGAGTTTCTCTCCCACTACAAAGGCTAAGTTGATTGTACCCTTGACTATGACATGTTATCCATTAAATGATTTTAGACATGTGGTTTTGGTTGACCTAATTTCATCTACCAAGCCTGGCTTGTTGATGACGGAGTACAGAACTACGTTCGTTGCTACACCATCGTCAACATGCACTTTGTGGATGGTGCACTACCCAACACAAATGCTAATGGATAGTGGAGCTATAGTAACTTCCTCTCGTTTGGGGTTGACTTTAACTGCATCATCACGAAAGGCTAAGGTTGTTGAACCCAATTCTTGTGGTGTGGGAGGCAACATTGTTACATGGATGGATGCCTCATTTGCAAGGATGTCCTCCATAATAGGAATGGAGGCTAAGACATAGGCCAAAGCTTGGCAGTGAACAGGTGAGGTCTTGACCAAGTCATATAAGGTAAATGTTGTGTTCTTTTGCTTGAGTGTTTGCTTTACCTAGGTTAGTGTAGCTACGAAGTCCTTGTCATTAGCCGTTGTACTGGCTTTGACATCCTCCATGAAGCTTGAGAGATAGACCTCTTGGGAGGGGGACTTAGGCTTGGTTTTCTTGGGGGTAGGAGCCCTAGTGTTTAGTTGTTGTTTGCTAGTTGTGACCTTTGCTTTAGCCATGGGGGTTGCAAGGTGCTGATTCATCCTCTTGCATTTCCATTTGGTGGGCTTACCTGGGTTGCTAGTGGGGTCAACCCTCGAGGGAGGAGGGATTGTGATGTTGCACATTGTTGGGCTTCGGGTAGGTGAGGGGAAATCATGTTTTGGAATCTTGATGACAAAGGGTTACTTAGTAGTTTTTGTTGCTACATCATGCTAGTTTAACATCTTAGCAAATGAGTCATGTCAATTTAACTTCTTAGCGGATGAATGTTGTGGAGCCTCGACCAAAAAAGGTGTTGTGGGTTCCTGGGATGGCACCTTGATAACAAATGGATCCCTCTTGTTTGTAGAGGCTAGGGGAATCCTTACCTTGCTGGGAGGCACACGGCTCACAAAAGGCTTTTGCACAGGTTTGGGATTGCCACCTATGCTAATTGAGTTTATGACATAGGAGGCATCATCTGCGTTGAATTAACTTGTCATGTCAATCACTAGTTGGCCTTGTTTTATCATTCCCTACAGGTCATCTTGCAAGGCATGACAGTTGTTTGTACTGTGACCAGCCATTTTATGGTAATGATAGTATTGGTCCAATTTAAAATGTTGTGGGATCAGGGGCTCATTTGGTACTACTAAGGTGGGGTTCCTTAGTAGCTCGCAGTACCTATCATGTCTTTGTCAGGTAATCTCTAACACATGTTTGTGTTGGATTTGCCCAGCTTTTAAGAGTTGCTCCAATAGTTGAGAGGGTTGCATTAGTAGTGGTGTATACTTTGAATGATCCTTGCACTAAAAGTTAGGCTTTAGGGTGGCCCCTACTGATGTAGGTGAGTTGGCACCAAAGTTGGTGGCTTTGTTAACTGGGGCTTTAGGTTTCTTAGCTTTTGGACCCCATTTGGTTTCTTTTGTGATTGCAGCTACTATTGCCTCAATTGTATTTTGCTTGTGAGTATGTTGGTTTTTGTATGCCACATAAGTAAGGTCATTCCTTGATTGTGCTACCTCTTCTATGTCTTTAATTTGTACAAATGCCTAACTCAAAGTATGGGGTTTTAGATAATAAATATTTGATTTAATGAAGTCGTTTGTTGCCACCTTAAGGATGGTAAGAAAATATGTTTCAGGAATAGGTTCATGAAGTTCATTCAGGGCGATGCTCCATCTTTAGATAAACTGTTGTGCTGGCTCTAAAGGTGCTTGTTTAATTTGAATTAAGTTATCTAACGTGGCTTTAGGTTTTAGATTGTATTTGAAACAAGTGACAAATTGGTGCAACAAATCCTCTATAGAAGATATAGAGCTACGAGGTAAGGATCAGTACTAGTCTAAGGCTCTTTCTATTAAGGAAATAGCAAACACGCCGAATTACATGGGGCCATGCTTGAAGCAAAATATTTTTGATTTGGAATGTCACTAGGTGGGCATTTGGGTCTCCCTCTCCATTGTACTTGGTCAACTAAGGTAATGAAACTTCCTTTGCCAAGGTTAAGGGTGGAACTAAGGGGTCAATTGGGTTATCTTGATAGAAATCTAGTACTTTGACTTCCTCATTATTCAAATTTTTAAGGTGTTTTAATTCCTCTGCCAAGGAGTGCATCATTTTTTGTGTGTTTGTCCATTCTTGTGCAGTAGGCAAACTAGTGGATTGAGCAGATTGTGGATGATAATGATTTAATTGTTGCATTGTTTATGGAAAGAGTGGTAGTTGGGATAATTTTTGTTGTGATGGGATGGTATTCAAAACTGAGACTACTAGTGGAACCCACTACCCAGCCATAGGTTATGAGGTAACACCTTGAACATGTTGGGTTGGAGTAATTAGTGGTGATCCATGGATATGCACCTAAGATATGTAATGGGTGGATGTGAAAGCTGGTATGACTGATGGCATTCCAATTACTTGAGGTCGAAAGATTGACTCCACATTGGTTTGGGGGGGAAGTTGTTGGGACTATGCTTGTGGAGGAATGAAGGAAGTAGATGTATCAGAATGAAAATTATTGGGTACGGAGAAGATAGGAATAGAAGTAGGTACCTCTTGTTGGGAAATTGATGCTCGAGTGTTTGCGGATGAAGGAGGAAGCATAGTTTCTTCCAAGAAAGGATGGAATAATGGGTTTGTGTAGGCATGGGGACTAACATTATGGTAGGAATATCGATGCTCAAATTGGGTTGCAAAATCATCTTCCTCATCTTGAGGCTCTATTGGCGGTAGCTGTAAGGCTTGACTTCTAGCTATAAGAAGCTAGGATATGAGTTTATGATTCTTTTAAGATAGCAGGATTATGTCAAATGCTGAAGGGATGAACTCACGTCCTCCTTTGTGGATAAATTCATATTCTCACTTTCCTTCCCTTTCTATACGGTCGATAGGTAAGTTGGCTTGGATTTTGACATGGATGAAGTTATACTATTCTGGTATAAGAGTTACATGAGTAGGGCATTTACCCTATAGCTTGAGTGATTGGCATGTAAGACCTTGAGGATTTATGTGTTCAATAATGATTATGGATTCCATAGTAGTCACAGGGTTCGAAGTTTTAGTAATTGGTAGTGTTACTGGGTTGATTTGGAAGGATTCCATGATGAATGTGAGCAGACTGGGCTAGATGAATTGAGTTGGATTGCAAGCAGTTGCACCGTGATTGGAGTGACACAATAGGGAAAAGTTGAGTATGACCAACAGGGACAAGCTTAGCATGACCAATAGGGACAAGCTCAGCGTGACCAACAAGACAAGCTCAGCATGACCAACAGGACAAACTTAGTGTGACCAATAGGGACAAGCTTAGCATGACCAATAGGATAAGCTCAATGTGACCAAAAAGGCAAGCTCAGTGTGACCAATAGGGACAAGCTCAGCATGATCAATAGGATAAGCTCAACGTGACCAACAGGGACAAGCTTAGTGTGATCAATGGGAAAAGCTCAACATGACCAATAGGACAAGCTTAGCATGACCAACAGGACAAGTTTAGCATGACCAACAAGATAGGCTCAGCGTGACCAATAGGACAGGCTCAGCATGACCAACAGGACAAGCTCATCATGATCAATAGGACAAGCTTAGCATGACCAACAAGATAGGCTCAGCATGACCAACAGGATAGGCTCAACATGACCAATAGGGACACGAGACTCACAGGATAAAATAAAAAAGTTTTGAGAAGTAGTGTGATCGGCGTTTTAACAATGGCAAATACGACCCTCCTTCTAGCACCAAAAACTGTACTAACCTAAATCGTTGGTGTAAGGCTGTAAGGGAAATAAACACCAAGATATTGTCAGGAATACACAACTAACCCTACCTTCGCCTAAGGGCAAGCTAGAAAAGTAAACGAAGACAAAGTGCCTTGGATGATCTACACACAAATCAACCAAGGACTTCCCTGAGCGTAAGCTATGGCTAGCGTAGGGTTATCGTAAACGATGTCTTAAAATGTGTAAATGTGCATAAAATGTAAACATGAAATAGAAACATAAAAATAGAACATGAAACAAAAAATTAAAATAATGTTTGTTCGGCAAAACGGGAATAATGTATTGCTTAGAAAAGATGTGCATTGGTTAAAGCATAGCTACATGTAGATGGCAGGTTGAACGCTTAGACCCGAGGTGATGTAACGTGATAAGGTGATGATGTGATGCGATGAATGTGAAAAGTTCTTGGATGACAATAGTCAGGTGTGCTAAGCACCTAAAGATTGTAGGTTCTGTACTTTCTTAGAATTGCCAATGTATCCTCTTGCCAACCCTAATTTATGTAAATTGACAAGGTATTTATAGGGTTGAGCTAGGCTTGGGCACGAAATTCAAGAATGGAATCAACAGCTAGGAAATGAGAGGAAAGTGGATCTGGTGACATGTGTCCAATGGATAGTTGTGCTTGGGTTGGATGCATGCTAGCGAGAGTTGGATGTGTGTCGGACAGTTGTGCACGAGTTGGATGTGTGTCGGTAAGCTACATTCCTGACCAAGTACATTGCATTTTACAATTTATGGGTTATTCAAGCCCATGAAAGTACATTTAATTTAGACATTAGGGCTTGACATGCCCACACATGTGGATTTACAATGAAATTTACAACAAGGAAAATTCAACCCCCGCTCACTTAACCATTTACCAACCGCTTCAGGATGTCAAGATGTCGATTTGAGGTTGTTCGAGGAATCTCTGTTTGACCAGGGCTTCCATCATGCATTGTCTGGGCTTCCATCATGGGTTTTCTAGGCTTCCACATGTCTTCAGCATGCATTTGAAGCATATTTGTGCAAGTGTGATTGGCATTCATGCTAAAGTCATGCTGGGTAGTCATGCTAGGTGTGCCGCCAACATGACCTAGGCATGAGTCACGCTAGGCAGTCACACTGGGCATGACCTCAGCGTGACCTGAGGATGAGGTAGGAAAAATGCAATTTTGACTGCAAATTTGGAATCTTTGAAACCTATTTTTTAAGTACAACTATTGCCTACCTATGTGTGATCTGGATCTGAAAATCTAAGATTGGGTGTGTCTGATTTGGAGCCGTTCTGGGTAGGTCATGTTGTGGTCATGCTCAGCGTGACCTGCAGCATGACCTTCTGATGAGTGGCAAGGTACCCCTACACTCAACCATACAAATATGAGCATGCACACATGATCCGGTCAAACTCCACAGACTAAATGCCTTAACGCCACAAGAAACACTTAGGGTTAATCGTTCGTTGTCTTCCCAGGCTTGCTTGTAGTTGTCACGGTGTATGGTTAAGCAAGTCTGAGGTATATGATTTTTTTGGTATTTTTACGGTTTATCTTCTATGCTATCAAAGAGAAGGGTTGAGAAACTAAACTAACTCTAGCTAATGTCCTAGTCTAATTTAACTAGCGTCAGCATCCGTTCCCACTTATCGGACACACCCTGAACTATGCAACTGTGGCTTACCAAACGCTAACCGTTATTGGGATCGCCACACGTAACAAAAGTGCTTGAAGAGGTCGTACTGAGGCACCTATTTAGCCTACATGTGATAAGCAGCCGATTCCTTAGCTAGTCGTACACACCCGTGGGTGCTCGTAACTAAGTCGTACTTATCACACGATCTAGCCTAGCAATGAGCAGCCAATTCCTCAACTAGCCATACACATCGGACCTGGGAGTTACCAAGCGTAGAACCCTGGAATACGCTACTGGGTTACCAAGCATCCAATGCTCGTAATTGAGTCGTACTCATGCGTTGCGTCAAGCAGCCGATTCCTTGACTAGCCGTACATGTCCGTAGACACTCGTAATCAAGTCGTACTTGAATGCACTAGGAAAGCAGTAAATGAAAGCAATAAATAAAAATCATGTGCTGCAAGGTTTATCCAATCAAGTTTGTCTTTATTGCCATACACAACTTGGGTTCAAGTTGCAAGTTTCTCGAATAAAGGGCCGTTCACTCTAGGACTCCTACTGCGGGCACATGGGAAAAAATTCTAACTCTGGAGTGATCAATCTGCCAGAGCTTCGCTACACTATCCAGGATTGGGAAATAAGGGGAGTGTCGCCTCTTATTTATAGATATGGCGGCGGACCGTGATATCGCGTACGTGATATCGTGGTGCAGTGCAAATGGCATCTCATCATACCCCCATGACTGAATGAAAACTCGTCCTCGAGTTCCTTACAATGATATCAGGTAGGTATGGGATTATTAGGGGAAATGGAACTAATGGGATGACATGTGAACGGTCTTTATTACAAGACTTGACAAAAACTGGTGTTCATGACAACATGGGTGAACACCTTATTACAATGACATCAGGCCACAGTTGGCAGCTGAGAGAAAAGAGGAGAGAGAATAGAAGAGAAGAAGAGAGAAGAGTCTTGTTGCTGCCAACGCCTAGATTGCGCCTTTCGTTGTCCATCTGTAAGCGCATTATCAATTCCACTCCTTGCATGCTGCTTCAGCGCTGCTCCATTCCAAGTGTCTGCTCCAGATCCATTCTGTTGTTGTATGATTGCCATCTGCACACACAACACCATCATATATTAGCAAGGGTAATTGAATCATTAAGTAAAGCATACCTTGCTTCGGTTTAGGTTCACTGGCTAAGGTGTGGTATGGCTGATATGGATCTGGGAAAATATAGATGATGACTACCGAAGGTATAGGGGTTAGGAAGAAAAACGAAAAAATCCGGGGCTTAGGATAAAAATCGAAAAATCAGGCCCCGTACCCCCATGACTAATCGCGAACCTCCGGTAGCGTTAGAATGGAGAGAGAAAAGGAATAGGAATGATAGGTAAAAAGGGACAACTATGGCATCGATAAAAAGGATGTCATGATGGAAATGAACAAAAATGTTAATTAATTGCAAAACGTTAAGGAAAAGAAGTTAACTAATGTTCCAAATAGGAATGTCAGTGGGTCCTCCCCAAAGCAGGCTCATGCCCTTAATGCCCTGACAATCCCACATTCAAAGAGTCCGTGGGCTCTGGGAATGTCCTTTGGAAACAAGAGTTAAAGTCTTAACCGGAAGAATTTACCAAAAAGAAAACAAAGCATCAACCAAAGTATATACAATGATACAACCGGCAATGAGGTGAACAATGGAGAGAAGGATGGGAAGAAGAGAAGTGGAATGGAATCCCAAGAACAAGGTGGTGTACAGCCCCTTGTGTGTTTCATGATTAATGTGACTTGGCGAATCTCATTCCAACTCTGGCCTCAAACCAACCACTTCCAGTGACTTCGCATCAATGCAGTTGGTTAAATCATCCACTTGGGTAACAAGGATGCAACTTCGAGAAGCCACCACCATTCCGACGAAACAACAGAGAGAATGGGAAGCGAGAAGGGCCTTAGTTAGAGGGAACACTTTGGTTCCATAACCAGTGCTTGCAGCCCAAATTTATTCCGTCTAAGGGGTGTGCTTTGAATCCTCACTTTTAGCTTTTTAGCTTTTTCTTTTTTTTCTTTTTTTCTGTTTTTCCATTTTTTTTCTTTTTTTTTCTTTTTTTTTTTGTTTTGTGTTTTTATGCGTGGGGACCACACCATGCAAAGACTTCTTTATTTTTATTGTCTCAGCTTCCGATTATTGGGTTACATCGGAACGGTAAGAAAACCCAAGAAGAAAACATCCAAGCACCCAAGTGAATGACCAACACAAGAGCACCAAGTTCCCTTGAAGTCACACCCTTTTCAAATCCTTGAGTCCTTCCTTAGTTTGAGAAATGCCCAGTCACTGGTTCGTTAAAGTTCTTATTGGAAGGGAACTGTACATTTCCAAGCCAAGGGAAACCATAGACTTGATGGATGGATGGATGAAGTGATCTCATTGCCTGCCATATCAAAAGAACATACCTTAGTATCAACAATGTAACTTAAAGGTAAAAACCAAACATTAGCAATTAATGAAAAACAGTTCATCCCATCGGCCCGAACACTTATTGGGTGACGAATTTACATGATGGATGACACACACACACACACACACAAAAAGATAGAAAAATATAACGATGTTGTAAAACAAAAACAAGAAAAGTTAAAGAAATTTGTAAAACAAAAATTAGAAAAGTTAAAGAAATTGTAAAACAAAAATGTGAAAAACAAAAACGTTGTAAAACAAAAACGTGTAAAACAAAAACTGAAAAAGAACTGAGGGCCCCATATGATTAGCATAGGTGGCCATCTCCCCCATGACTGAGTTGTGAGGGAGAGATCCAAAGTAGTGAGCGCCTATTTGAATTTCTAAGCAATGCCCAACTTCTCCCAAATGATGATCTTAAAATTCAGAGATGGAAGTTGGCGATGCTCATGTTCCAGTGTATCTATGCCACGGTTGTTGGCATGAGTTTCCTCAGTTCGTTCCATGCATATTTGCTTGCCCCTACGAGAAGCTGTCAACCACGGGGTGTCTACCACTTCTTGTGTGGTTGCTACATACAGGCATCCTGGTTGCAGAGTTTCCTGGGCACACCTGTTACATGGAGACGTTTCCTCCATGTCATCACCCGATGAATCTCTGTATATGATGCATGAAACTATCCTCTTCTCAATATTTCCACATATGTTGATCTTGGAGATTTCCAAGGAAAGATCGCGGATCCTAAGGCATGCGTCTACTGTACTTAGCCATGCCCTTCCCATTATAATTGGGAAGTCCCCTTCGTTGTTGTTCACATCGATCACTAGGAAATCTGCTGAGTAAGACCAACCACACACAGTGGTAATAACATCCTCCACCATCCCTAATGGAATGATGATGGACTGGTCTGCCAGCTCCAGTTGAATGTTGCTCTTCTTAAGTTGGGGCAGGTTCCATGCGTGATGCATCTTTCGTGAAATTAAGTTGACTCCAGAACCTGAGTTAAGAAGAGCATGATGTGGCACATTCCCAGCAATCTACAAATAAATAAAGGGACTTCCAAGGTCAGTTAGTTTCCTGGGAAGGTGGCCTACCTTGATCCAGTCAGTTACGGTATGTGTTAACATAACCGTATGCGTTATACTCCCTTGGACTGAAGGGTGCTCCGAAGCATTAGTAGTTAGAGGCTTACACATGTACCCATCTGCTTGTTGTTGCGAGAGTCTATCCGGGCTCTTAGTTCTGAAAAAGGGTCTTCTTTTTATACAGTTATTGCCAGAACTAGTGTCCGGTTGGTTATTTACACTTTGAATATTTACAGATCTCGCGGTGTGACATTGATGCGGTTGGGTAGGTAATTCCCCTTGCATTGTTGGAGTAGGTGGTGTTACGGGAACTACTTGAGGAAGCGGTGTGGGTGGAGTTAGAGGATGGACGGAATGTGGGATGTCTCCCGGAGGAGAAGGAGTCCTTCTGAAGTGCTCCCGAGCGTGGTAGTGATGTTGTGGGGTAGTGTGACTCATAGAGTCACCTGGAGAAACCAGCTACTGCATATAGTAACCATAAGGATCGGGTTTCCGGTAAGGGTATCGGTGTGCTGGCAGTGGCATCCCCCATGACTGTGGGTATTTCCACTGCTGATGTTGTTCGATGGGCTGCAGAGGTGTTCCACTTGGATAATACATCAAGGGTTGGTGGAACTGCCTTGGATTACCTTGTGGATAAGGTAACCTTCTGGGTGTTTTCCATTGATTAAGTCTTGGGTTTAATGCATACACCCCAGACTCCTGCAGATGTGAGATAATTGGACAACATCCCTTAGGATGGTCATAGTAGCAGACCTCACATCCACCATCATTGTCTGAATCAGAATTTTCAGCCTCATCGGAGTTAGAGATTTTTCCCTTACCCTTGTTATGTGCAGGGTTAAAGTTTCTCCGCATGTTTTTGCTTTTATCACTACTTTGCTCATCCTTAGACTCTTCTACTATTTTCAGGACTGTTTCTATTCGTGAGTCTAAGGAATCCCACATTTGGTCTACCTTAGCCGATACCTCCGTTGTTAACTTTTGGATCGGCACGGTTTTCCTGTTCACCAACTCTTCGAGTGGTGACTCATCCTCCTCATCACAGAATTTCACTCCCTTCTTGCGAAGGGAGGGATCGCGGTTGTATTCCTCCGCACTTTCTCTTTTACGTAGCTCACCCTCTTCTTGCGCTACTTGTTCCAACAAAACTTCAACTTCATGGGCTCTTAATTGGGAGAGTCTCCCTTGGGCGTAAGTCCCAAGAGTTCTTCTCGTTTCATTTCGTAGCCCATCCACGAGGTGACGAAGTTGATCCCGTCTAGCGTACCCATGGCCTAGACAATGATGTAGTAATGTGTAGTAACGGGCCATGGCAGCATCCAAGGATTCATGAGTTCCTTGCTTCCAACCTTGGATCTGCTTATGCAAATTAGACACTCTGGAGTACATCTGATACTTGTTGTTAAATAATTCGAGCATCGTACTCCACCTCCTGATGGTTTTTGGTTCTAAGGACCGGTACCAGCTCTCTGTTTCTCTGATGAGTGTCCTTGGGAACAACTTGAGTTTCTTCCACTCATTGTCTATGTTCTGCAAGGCACAGGCATCATGGAATGCCTGTAAATGGTGTTGAGGATCAGCGTTGTATCCCCCTTCAAAACGTGGGATATTATTTATATCCAAATGCTTGATCCTACTATCTTTTAGATGCCTTGTGGGAATTCTAACTACCTCTCTAATGTCAAGCATACTTCAGGTTGTGAATAGGGGTTCTTCATGATTGTCTCTTTCATGATGTCTGTGATGTCTACGTTGTGGTTCCCTATTCTCCCTACATCCTTGCCCCTGTCCTAACTCCTCTCAACCTTTGTGTTGAGGCATTTCATCTCTTCTACCTTTGCTCTCCGCGTTATGCTCATGGTGGTTGTGCCCAGATGTGGAAGGAGAGGGTGAATGATGTGATGAAGGGGAAGAAGAAGGGGATCCATCACCATGGTGATGTGTCTTACCTTCTCTTTGGCTGCTTCGGCCCCGATCGCTGTCATGATCCGAATGTCTGTCATTAGTGCGAGTGATTGTTCCTGCCGTGAACAGCTGGTGCTCACGGGGGTCAGAGCCTGGAATGTTTATCGTTGCCCTAAGGCCCTGATGCCTTAACTCTTCACTAGAGTGAGGAGGTGGAACATCATTTCCCAAGAAACCTATTGTGAGGGGTTCCTCGTCTTCTATTTCACTAATGACATGGGGAACCTTGCCCTTCAATAGTGAATGTTGGCTCTCCTGCCTTATATCCCAAATACGTTGGGCTTTTGTGGGACGATAATCCCTCAGAGTGTAATCATCTGCAACGTATTCAGTAATCAGCTCTTGCATGCCATACTGTACCAAGGTATGGAAAAGCATGTTGGAAGAAGAGCTTTCTGGGGGTAACACGATGTTACCTTGCATGTCTCTCCACCGCAGTTGCTCATCTTGATGGAAAACAAAGGTAAAATCTGGCACATACTCATCGGGATGAGTATATGTGACCTTAGCCTATTGAGGACGTGGTTGATCTCGGTTATGCGTATGATGCTGAATTTCTCCTGTATTGTACTTAGGTGAGTTGATTTCGTGAGAAGAAGCCATTTCTAATGGTGCACTAATTTCACCGTTATTTAATGTTCTTGATTAACTGATTAACCCTAAGGTTCGTTTCGGCTCACAACGATGTGAGTGATATCCCTTATGTTAAATTGGTAAAAACACTTAGTCCCTGGCAATGGCGCCAATGATGAGTGACGAGGTACCCCTACACTCAACCATACGAATAAGAGCGTGCACGCGCAATCCAGTCGAACTCCGCAGACTAAATGCCTTAATGCCACAAGAAACACTTGGGGTTAATCATCGTTGTCTTCCCAGGCTTGCTTGTAGTTGTCACAATGTATGGTTAAGCAAGTCTGAGGTATATGATTTTTTTGGTATTTTCACGGTTTATCTTCTATGCTATCAGAGAGAAGGGTTGAGAAACTAAACTAACTCTAACTAATGTCCTAGTCTAATTTAACTAGCGTCAGCATCCGTTCCCACTTACCGGACATACCCTGAACTATGCAATTGTGGCTTACCAAACGCTAACCGTTACTGGGATCGCCACACGTAATGCAAGTGCTCGAAGAGGTCGTACTGAGGCACCTATTTAGCCTACATGTGATAAGCAGCCGATTCCTTAGCTAGCCGTACACACCCGTGGGTGCTCGTAACTAAGTCGTACTTATCACACGATCTAGCCTAGCACTGAGCAACCGATTCCTCAACTAGCCATACACATCGGACCCGGGAGTTACCAAGTGAAGAACCCTGGAATATGCTACTGGGTTACCAAGCATCCAATGCTCGTAATTGAGTCGTACTCATGCGTTGCGTCAAGCAGCCGATTCCTTGACTAGCCGTACATGTTTGTAGACGCTCGTAATCAAGTCGTACTTGAATGCACTAGGAAAGCAGTAAATGAAAGCAATAAATAAAAACCACGTGCTGCAAGGTTTATCCAATCAAGTTCATCTTTATTTCCATACACAACTTGGGTTCAGGTTGCAAGTTGCTCGAATAAAGAGCCATTCACTCTAGGACTCCTACTGCGGCCACATGGGGAAAAATTCTGACTTTGGAGTGATCAATCTGCCAGAGCTTCGCTACACTAGCCAGGATTGGGAAATAAGGGGAGTGTCGCCTCTTATTTATAGATATGGCAGTGGACTGCGATATCGCGTACGTGATATCGCAGGGAAAGACACGATATCGCGGTGCAGTGCAAATGGTGTCTCATCACCTTCAATGTAACCTGCAATGTGACCTCAAAAACTTGTAATTTTAAGCTAAAATATGGAATTTTGAAGGAAAGGACCCATATTTATCAATATTTGACCTTGAGGATGACTTGCACCCTTCAAATCAAGTCATTTTGGGTCAGTTTTGGGGCTCTAAAAGTTGGTCATGCTGTGGTCACACCTAGCATGACTGTCCAGCGTGACCTGCAATGTGACCTACAGTGTGACCTCAAAAACTTGCAATTTTGAGTTGAAATCTAGAATTTCTAAAGGTTGGGACCTATAGTTATCAATATTAGACCCTAAGGATTACTTGCACCCTTGAAATCAAGTCATTTTGGCTCAGTTTTGAGGCTCCCAACATGACTGCCCAGTGTGACCTGCAGTGTGACCTCAAAAACTTGCAATTTTGAGCTGAAATTTGGAATTTTTGAAGGTTGGCACCCATAGTTATCAATAGGGGACCTTGAGGATGAATTTCACTCTTGAAATCAAGTCATTTTAACTTAGTTTTGGAGCTCTAAAAGTTTGTCACGCTGCCGTCATGCCCAGCATGACTACCCAGCATGACCTATAGTGTGACCTCAAAAACTTGCAATTTTAAGCTAAAATCTAGAATTTTTGAATGTTGTGACCCATAGTTATCAATAGTGAACCCTAAGGATGACTTGCACCCTTGAAATAAAGTCATGTTGGCTTATATTTGAGGCTCCCAGAGTTGCTCATGTTGTGGTCATGCCCAGCATGACTACCTAGTGCGACCTATAGTGTGAACTCAAAAATTTGCAATTTTGAGCTGAAATCTAGAATTTTAGAAAGCTAGGACCCATAGTTATCAATATTGGACCTTGAGGATGATTTGCACCCTTTAAATCAAGTCATTTTGACTTAGTTTTGGGGCTCTAAAAGTTGGTCACGTTGTGATCATGCCCAACGTGACTACCCAACGTGAGCTTAAAAAATTACAATTTTGAGATGAAATCTAGAATTTTCAAAGACTGGGACCCATATTTATCAATAGTGGACCCTGAGGATGACTTGCACCCTTAAAATCAATTCATTTTAGCTTAGTTTTGAGGCTCCCAAAGTTGGTCACGTTGTGGTCATGCCTAGCATGACTGCCCAACGTGACCTGCAGAAACTGTGTAGTTTAGCTTGAAATTTAGACTCCTAAATGTTGAGCCTTGGAGTGGACATTAGCAGCTCTTGAGGATGGGTTGTACCCTTAGATTTGGACTATTTCCTCTTGATTTTGAAGTTGTTGGACTTGCTCATGCTGAGGGCAAGCTAGCTTGATAGCGTGAGCAAGCTGGCTTGGGCAAGTTGGGGTTGAGCTACCTGCCTTAGTCAAATTTTGAGTCATTCTCATTTCAAAGTGCTAGGCCAAAATTAGTGGTGTTTCACTCTGGAACTAGTCCAAAAATTCATCTAGCGATGGAGCTCTACCCTGAACGAAATCTACGAGCCCATCGTGGAGGCCCATTTGCTGGCTATTTTCAAAGGTGCAATAAATGACTTTATCAAGTCTAGGTTGTACTATCTCACTCCCCGCACTCTTAGTCATGCTTTTACCCAAACTAAGAGCATTCAGGATGTGGATGAGGCAAGCAAAGACCTAGCCTATGTTGCATACAAGAACACCTTTACAAAGAAGAACAAGGATAAGGGTAGGGCTACAACTACCACATTGGCTGCTATGGCAAATGAGGCCAATCCCAATAATGGAAACAAGAACAACAAGAAATCAGCCACACCTACAGCTAACCCTACACCCAAACAGGGCAATGCACCACAATCTTTCACATCCACACCTAAGACATCTACACAACCCAAACCTAACTTTGAGTGTAAAAACCACTCAAAGTATACCCTGTTACCTGTCAAGCCTTCAAATCTTCTAAAGCAACTACTAGTAGTGGGGTACATCCAACACAAGCAGATGTTAGAGAATGGGGCTAGGAAACATCAATGGTATTTTGAGCTCCTTAGGAACCTTTCCTTAGCCTTACCCAATGATCCCCAAATTCCTAAGGGTTTCAAGTTGGAGTGGTTCTATGACTACCACCAACAATGTGGTCATGACATAGATTACAGTATGGCATTGAAGGATGACATTTAAATGATGATTGATCAAGGAAAACTAGTGCTAGACGAAAGCAACTCGATACGCCCTTAGAATCAATCCCTGCACATCTACATGGATACCCTCAATGCCAACAACGTTGGCTACATCATCAACACCATCAGCATTGACAGTAATCCTAGACCACCCCAACAACTGTTTGTGATCCATGTGCCTGAGTGTAGTGCACCAGTACCACCAATAGCTAACAAAAGCCTACAATAGTTGTTCGTCTTAAGAGTCTCTCCTTGGGAATCCACCCCTGCATCATCTATTCTCTAGGCATCTACCCCTACACCACCCATTAGAAAAACTACACCATCGCATGCACTAACAACATTAGCTCTGTTCGTTATCAGGGGGCCAAACCATTCAACAACCCTCGCCCCACATAAGATAGCTCTGCAGCCTTCTCATCCCAAGAAATAAAAAGTGTGCTTCAGATGTGAGACATCGAGGGAAAGTACTGCCCTAGGTACTTCCAAGACTACACCTTCACCCCTTGCATCTACGTCCTCATTACCGAAAGGAAACATTGCTACACCCACACAGTCTTTGCTACCTTGCCAAAAAGAGTCTAAACCCAAACCCAAAACTACCCCTCCTCGGGAAATTCATCTTGTTGGATGGATAGAAGAGGAAAAGGGCAGTAAATAGGAGGGTGTCCAAGACCTCTTAAATGCTCTCACTTACGTCAAACAGGCTCTAAAATAGAAAAACACCACGTTGAGCCTATACAACCTGATCATGACATCTACCACACATCATGAGGCTTTGGTCTGCATGTTAACGATAATTCCGGTTGATGAGAACATGCCAGCAGAAGAGAAGGCAATCCATTCAGTCATGCTTCCTTCTATGCCTATAGAACCTTAGCCATCCCAACTAAATTTTTGCAACAGTTCTATTAGGGAAGACCCTAAAAAGGATCAAGTGACCACAACACCCCTATTCATCACAGTTCAGGTCATCCAACATAAGATCCAGAGGGTACATGTCAATGATGGGGCTGCTACAAACGTCATCCCGTTCCCTATTATGGAAAAGCTAAGTTTGGTCAACCAGATCAGACCCACAACAATGTCATGCCTAAAGTCGTTCAATGGGGCATGGGTCATGGTAAAAGGCATGGTCCATATTGACTTCATGGCGAGGGACCAGTTCCCCACAAATGCAATGTTCATCATGGTTGAAGAGATGCTCGGGTTTAACCTGATCTTGGAGACGTCATGGTTAGCGCAACTTAGGGTTATCTCTTCACCCATACACTAGGAGATCCATTTGCCCTATGTAGGCAGAGAGGTGGTAATCCACGGTGACAAGGTAGCTATGCAAGCTATCAATAACGTAGACATGGAATAGGGCTCATAGGTTATAACCTCTAAGAATGAAGCACCTGCCTCTGCAACTAACCATTCAACAAAAGAACTACCTCAACAGGACAGTTCAAAAAATGGAAACGCATGGGCAGAGTTACCCTTCTAAGCAGAGGACAATGATATGGGTGAAGGTTGTAGCAAAGCATCTCAACCCTACACCTTTCCTAATCCACAGTGGGTCAAAAAGCAGCTATGCATTGCGTAGCAACTCCATTACTTCTTATCCAATTGTCATCATTTGTACACTTACCACCTTCTCATTTTACATCTAGTTATCTACACTAGGTACTATTTAGTTATTCTCTAGAGCATTAGTGTATCACTTGTCTACTGTCCCATGGCCTGAAATGGCCTAAAACTACACTACCACTACCATGGCCTGAAATGGCCTAAAACTACACTACCACTACCATGGCCCGAAATGGTCTAAAATTAGCGATGGCCTGAAATGGCCTAAAACTAATGTAGGCCCAAAATGGCCTAAAACTAGTAGGGGCCTAAAATGGCCTAAAACTAGCAATGGCCTGAAATGGCATAAAACTAAGAGAAAAGCAAAAACATAAAAAACCAATCACATAAATAACACACATAATACATAAGCTAGCATAGCATCAAAAAATTGCCAAAATCTCATTTTCATTTTTTATTCAATAGTTCTACATAACCAATGTTTGCAACCATTTGTCAAAAAATTCAAAAACCCCATCCTGTCATGGGTTATCTTTGCCTACATCATCTTCGTCTACTTTGCGTACTTCTGCATCATCTCTTTCCACATTCCTTCCCTCTGCATCATCTTTGCCTGCATCCTCATCTCTACCCTCAATGGGCCTTGCATCTTTGCCTAGAGCCTACATTACAATAGTGAAATAGTTAGCTACATGAACACATAAATGCTAAAAGAATATAAAACCTTTGCACAATGGAAAGTGACTAACTTGAGATGGTCCTACTTCCATCTCAAGGGGTATGTGATCCAACCGAGCCTAAGGCATTCCTAGATCTCATCCTTTGTGATATCGTCCCAGTACCTCTCACTTGGTCTAGCATCTACAGCAGCTTTCTCCTTTTCAGTGGCCATCCATCTCGGTGGTCCCAGAGAAAAGGAGGTAGTGGCAGTCTCACCTGTGGGAAGGTCCACTTCCTGTTCAGGAGATTCGGTGATGACCTGCTCCATGAACTTGTTGAAAGCCTCAGAAGAACCAATGTCATTTATAAATTCTTTACAAGTAAATGCCTCCATAGAAGCATCTCTATACAATTTGTAGTAGGTGGCACGTTCCATCTTATACATATTCTTATGGCTCTTCTGGGATTGCCCCCACTCATAAACCCTAGCATTATAATCTTTCTAATCTTGGTTTTTCTGAGTCAGCAATTCCATTTGCATTCGTTGTTCTATTATTTCTCTAGTGGCCTCGTTACATCACACGACTGTCCAATATCTAGCGTAATCTATGACAACTATGCACCAACTGCCATCATTGTTTTCAAGGGCTAGGAGGAAATCATTCCTAGATCTGAGATCCCCCACCTTGGCACTCAACTCATCCTTCTCCCTCTCGGTCCTCTAAACCCACTCCCACAAGTCATCATTGATGCACCTACACTCCCACAAGGAATGTGCCAAGTGCAAAATGCATTTGCTAGCCTCGTCGTATATCCGATGAGGTACCTCGCTTACTTCGAGTGGAAATGTAGGTATGGCATCGACTCTCAATATCCAATTTAGGTTCCATTTGAGTTGAGATGCTATTGCAATACATAAAAAGTGCATCAATCACATTAGTGTAGCAAAGTTAACAATTCAATAGACCTAGTGTAGCAACTTCAAAATTCCTAGCATAGCCATTTCACTTACCCACTTCAGGATCAACCTATCTAAGATGACTAACCATGTCATCAACGATCCCCTGAATGAAGGTAAACTTGTTGAGGGTCTCGACTGATGGTTCCAAGTGAACTAAGGGAGGTCTTGTAGTGTTGGAAATGGTGTCTATCATTCAACTAAATGTGTCAGACCGAGGTAGACTGTAATATAGTGGTGAGTAACATAGATGAAATTGTAGGGGCTCCTACCCAGTAAATCCTCGAGGGTGATAATGAAGGGATCGCCCATCAACATGTCATCGAATACATTGTCAAACTCACTAGCATCTAATTACATTTCTTCCCCTTTTTGGCTTAAATCCATGGTAGCATCCTTGGCATGTGTCTGCTTCCCCAATGTTGAACTTCATTCAGTAGAGGGACCTCCAGCAAGAGCCTATTTTGGGATGGTGCAGGCTACTTCTTTATTCACTAGTGCCATTCTTTTCAAAGCACTAGCAACCCCATCATCCATAGGAGACTCCTCTTCATCGTCAGGAAAGTCTTCCTCTTCATCAAGAGGCTTCTTCTTGATGACAAGAGTTCCTTCCTTTATCGTGGGAGCTCTTTCCCTCTTAATTGGGGCCCTCTACTTTATGACTGGGCCCCCTATCTCTATATTTGCTACCCTTGACTTGGGGGCTAATACTTCCTTTTCTCCTTCTTCTTCTTCCTTTGGTAGCAAAAAATATGTTAGCATTATAGTTTAAACAACGTTAGCTTAAAGTAGGTGCTACGCTATGTTACGTTGCTCCATGTAACATAGTGTAGCAAGAATTCAAAAAAAAGGTGAAGAAACAACCAAACAAAGGAGCATTTACTGATGGGAGGCTATGTCCTGCATAGCTTAAATTGCAATGATGGCCCCCCTTCTCCTACCATCCAAGGTGGTTCCTCATCTGAACAAGGCCTCTTTCACTGTGACTCAATGGCCATTGTCTCAATGATTAGATGCTTCCCCTGCAAAATGCTACCTATGGTAGCAGGGGGTGTATCTCCCATGTTGTCCTGACCATGAAATTTGTGAGCCACCCGATCCTTAGTTTTCATAGAAAATGACTCCCCAATATCTTCTCGAGGATCTTGGCCTTGGTTGGTCCAGAGAATCTGGCAAATGCATGGTTTGGAAATCTAGTTGCGATCTTACATAACCCAAACTTCCTTCTTGTGGACCACTAGGAACTCCACAAAACACCACAAACAGGCTATGTAGAAGGTTTAGTGAAGGTTTAAATAGGACTTCTACTTTTTATGAAGCCTGATCATTTCAATTTACAAGCCCTTGCATAGATACTTTTCCCAGTTTTAGCACGCCCCCTCTTCCATAACCTCCCGCATAACCCAAGCTTGCTCAATCCCAAGGATCTTTCTATGGGATAGTAGCTAGGGAAATTCATGAGCATGGAAGATAGGGTAAATATCTCTAGTGGCACTCAACATGATCTTTTCCATGAGGATTCCCTTACACCCCTTTTCATCCCCTAAACACTCCTCAATGTCTTCCCTCTGACGATTCACCTCTCTCTTGGTCTTTCACCTGACAAGGACACCATCAGCAGAGACACTAAAAAGATCCACGAATAGCTTGTCATTAATTTCAAGGACCACCCACATTCCATGTACACGTGTGTGAAAGTAGTCTGCCTTTTAGGAAAAGGAGTTAGCTAGGGCAAGCATCTCGGTGGTAGGAACACTTGGATTTGGAGCCAGGAACATACCCATGAGCCCAGCGACTTGAAGGTTCTTGGTCAAGGACTCCAAAGCTATGCTCCATATCCAACATTGGCTCCCATCTACCTCCCCATACTTGAAGTAGATGTTGGCCTCCTGGTTCCCAGAGGTGATTACCGTAACCTCCTGGGACTTCTTCGCCCCTATAGAAGTTTGCATAAAACAAAAAAAAGTACAAAAAACAAGTTAGGCTAAGCATAAGTAGAAATTTAATAGAAATAACACTCAGACATGCAACAACCATAGTGCACCTTACCAAGTTTGTACGGTGATGGTAACGACAAGAGATCAACCAAAACATCTTCAATGATGATTGGTTTAAAATGTGTTCATCTTGCATCCAACCAACCAAAATCCTTGCATCTATTGTAGAGCCTAGGGTACCGGGTTGGGTAGGTCTAGTAATCATCCCCACATTGGCCTATCACACCTACATGTATGTTCCCTATGATAGAAAACTCTCGTAGCACCATTTGTGCCAAGGACAACACATCTATATTGCTGTGAAGCTCTTCCTCATTGATGTAAAACATGGTAACAAGAACACACCGTTAACATTTTTCTAGCATAGTAAACATTGCATAGCGTAATGAAATATAGCCACGAAATTCACCCACCGGTGCTATAAATAGTTCTTGGTGGGTTTTGGAAACATGTTTCCATGTGACGTGCAATAAACAATGTGTTGTATTGGTGGTAGTAATTGTACTCGAGCATATCCCAGATCGAAGCTAAATGCCTCAAATTTTTAGGGTGCTGACTAGATCCTTCTCCCTGCCCATTGCTAATTGCTTTGTCCATCAAAAATCACAAAATACCCCAGTTTGGCCCAAGCAACAGGGTTTCTGTTACCTCCTCTACCAACTGTGACCAAATGATCACACTAAAGTGTTGGAGGAGAAATTGCAGAAAGTCCTATGCCCCTTTCCAAAACCCGATCGCTTGCTCTCCCACATGTGCATGGGGGGGAGGAACATTGGCCACTAGCTCTCTCATGTAGCATAAGATCCCTACAATTTCTAGGACAATCAGAATTGGCCTTAGCACTATCCTGCACAACACAATAGCAAATGTTAACAACATATTCGAGTGAAGTTTCAATATAGAATAAAAAAATTAGCATTTAGTAGTTAGCGGAGCATGATTCTTTGCATGCATCTAGTGTAGCAAAATACAAGGAAATGGTGTAGCAAGCCTAGCTTAGCATACCAACAAGAAAAACCTAGGGTAAGTCTTTGAACAAATAATGGTTCGAAATGTTTCATTAGTTCCAAGAAAAAATCTTATTCCTGACACAACAATTCACATCACATCACGACAAAACACATGTTAACCTATCACATCGCACATGGCCAAACCCTCCTGGGGGTCGTACGCTACGCTATTTACATGTCAAGTTTCTACATTGGTCAAGCCCCTACAGCAATTGCAACCACAGCGATGGCAGTCTAGGCAACCTTGTATGCAATCCTAGCATAGCATCTTTACATTCGTTGTGGTTGAATCGATAACAACGACAATGTAAAGGCCAAAATAACAACAACACAATGATAGAAAGCACAAAACACAAAAGCAAAAAATGGAAAAAAATAAAAAAAAATAATGACAGAGGCATAAGGGAATAAAGAAGGCGTAGTAGCCTACCAAGCCAACGTTGTCTCATTTTGCACCCTGACGAGTGCTTGCAACACCTGCTCTAAAGTTCCTTGCACCTCGTCAACCTTAGCAAGTGTCTTGCTTTTGCATTCCCTCTTTGGTGCCATTATTCTGCTTGTCAACTCTTCTTTAGTTGCTATGCTGCATTGCCTTACTCTTCGCTAACACAATCGCTCTACGCTTAAAATACAAGCTCTACGCTGTTACGAAGAAAATGACGAGTTTACCAGGGGTAAACCCTTATTTATAGCCAAAATGGTAAAAGGGAAACTTGTCATTCTCTCTTCCCATTTAATGCAGAAGGTCTCGTATAACATAGCATGTTTGCCACGACGCAGTAGCACTGTTCACATTAATGAACATGGAATCGATCGAAAGCTTTCACATGCTTCAAGCTAGTCGTTTGCCTTCCAAAAAATATCATGCATGCTATCGGTCTAAAAAGATCTTAAAATAGCACTCCTAGTGTATAGTTTCACTCTAGTTACCGGTCCAAAAAGACCTTAAACTAGCACTCCTAGCATATAGTTTCACTCTAGTTAGCAGTTCGAAAAGACCTTAAACTAGCATTTTCAACCTTTTACACGTTTACATTAGTAGTTTCACATGTTTACACTACTAGCTTTCCATCCTTTGTACTAGCACTTTTGCATTTTATGTCTAGGCAGTTTGCAATGATGTTAAACTAGCAGTTTCACATTTTCACAACAGTAGTTTTTCATTTTTTAGCAGTTTTGCATTTTTACGTCTTAAAAGTTCACTATGACTTTAAACTGGAAAATTTTAAGCTTTGCATCATACTTTACTAATTACATCTTATTGCTACTTTGCAAATTTCTCTATACACGACTACTACCAATAGGTACCTCTTAACTAGACTTTCATCTCATTTGAGTAGGTTGAGCAAGAATGGAAATCCATCATGATCTTTCTTTGCCTTTAGCTTTAGCAGGTCCACATTGCCAGCTCGCAAGACAATTGAACCCAAATTTAATAGACTGGGAATCACCCGCAGTTAGCACCATAGCATCCTTAGAAACATCCCTAGATTGGCTTAAGCATATGGTCCAAACCATAGATTTAGATGTCAGGGATGTAACTAAGGATCCTCTCATCGAGATGCCTATGACCATGTCCAAGGGGGAAGTAAAAATGTTAAAACTTAGTTCCCTTATAGATTCATAAATGTACAAAGATGTAGCAAAAATTTTGCAAGATAACATTGACATCTTTGCATGGTCATACAGCTACATGTTGAGTTTAATCTGAGGCTGATACAATACAACATCATCTTAAACCTACGTATGAAAGTGGTTAAGTAGAAGGCTCATAAGGTTAAACCAGAGATTGCACTGGTTGTACGGGATGAAATCATTAAGCTTTACCAAGCTGGCTTCATATGTGTAGTTGATTACTCAGAATGGATGCCCAACATTGTTGTAGTTTCTAAGAAAATGGGAGGAACACAAATCTGTATAGACTTCTAGGATCTGAACAAGACAATGATCAAACACGAACTCATTGATACTATGGCTAGTCATGCTTTGTTATCCTTCATGGATGGTTTCTCCAACTACAACCAAATTTGCATTAAACCAGAGCATCAATTAACAACAACCTTCATGACCCCATGGGGTACCTTTTGTTATACTATGATTCCTTTTAGGCTCAAAAATGTTGGAGCAACCTACTAGCAAGCCATGACCTACATATTTAGCGACTACATCTTAGAAACATTGAATGACTACATGGATGATATAGTGATGAAATCTAAAGTCACTTATCATCCCAACATTCTAGGTGTAGTCCTCAAATGTTGCCAAATGCATGATTTATGCCTCAATCCTAAAAAGTGTATCTTTGGAGTGAGAACCGGGTGCATGTTAGGGTTTGTAGTATCAGAGGCTGGAATACGAGTGGACCCTAACAAAGTTAAGATCATCATCAACCTGGCACCTCCTACAAATCTTAAGGAATTGCGTGGGTTGTAAGGTAGAGTACTGTTCATCCAAAGGTTTATAGCAAAGATGACTAACAAGTTACACCCTATGCAACATCTTCTAAAGAAAGGGGTTAACTTTGAGTGGACAATGCAATGCTAACAAGCCTTCGACGATCTGAAGGAAGAGCTTTTGCACCTCCCAACTATTTACCCATCATAGAGAGATAAGCCTTTCTTCATCTACCTTGACACCTCTGACACATCTATCATGGCACTGCTATGTTAGAAATGAGATGATGGATTTGAGATACCAGTGTACTATCTAAGCCATCCATTGATAGTTTATGAGGTGAAATACAATGAGGTAGAGAGAAATTGTCTTGACTTAGTGTTTTCATTCAAGAAGTGGATGCACTACATGTTTCGTAGTAAAATTAACATTATTTTCAAAAGCAACATACTCTGAGCTATCACAACTAATCTATATGAAAGAAGTAGGATAGCCCAGTGGAAAGTGATAATAGTGGAATTCAATTTGCACTATGTAATCCAATCATCGATGAAAGGTCAAGCAATAGCAACACAACTCACGATCTCACCCATCAATGACCAAGCAATCATAGACCCTAAATTCCCAGACGAGCACATTAGGACTATCAATGCCATCCTAGCACATCTTGAGGCTACTTTGCATTTTGATAGTTCCTCAACCATGCGAGGGGTAGTGTGGCTACTGTCATTTCGTTCCCCTATGAAGAAATGCATCTTTTAGCTTATCGTTTTACATTCCCTTGTACAAACAACATAGCTAAACACAAGAGGTTGCTCAGGGGCCTTCTAGCTGCCCAAGAATTAAGCATAGAATACCTGGCGATTCACAAATATTCACAACTTGTTGTGAATCAAGTCACTGAGGTCTACGCCTATAAAGCTACACACCTGCAACCCTATTGCGACTTAGTGAAAATCCTACTCAAATAGTTTACAACTATGAATGTCCAACACATTCCATGCAATGAAAACATTTTAGCATATGCCTTAGCCACCCTAGTGTTAAACATTCCATCACACTTGTTCATAAGTTTACCAACCTCGATTACGAAGTGTACTAAGCCTATCACTCAAGTGGGACACGTAGCCTCTGTTAACACTACAGATACCAAGGAGTGGTATGTCAACATTAAAACCTACTTGCAACATGACGAGCCCCCAAGCAGATTGACATCTGCTTAGAGAGATGTGATCTGTAAGCATGCTCGGCAATATGTGCTCATGGGAGACAATGCCCTGTGCAAACGCTCCTATGATGGGATATTGCTAGCATGCGTAAATGAGGAGCGAGCGTAGAAGGTGGTTAATGAAGTACATGAGGGACTGTGTGGTGGACACATAGCACCTAGGACTATGGCTGCAAAAATTAGATGTCTAGGATACTATTGACCTCACATGGAGCATGACTATCTAGCCAAAGTCAAGACATGTGATACGTGCTAGCGATACGCAAATCTCATACATATTTCACCGACAGAATTGCATCCAACACAGATTAAATGGTCTTTCCAGTGATGGGGACTAGACCTCATAGGCCCTATCATGCCTAAGTCTTCCATAGGGCATAGCTTCATCATCACAGCCACCAAGTATTTTACTAAGTGGGTGGAAGCTACTCCCCTAAGGTAGACCACATCTCAGTAGATTTTCCACTTCATCTTGGACAACATCATGATAAGGTTTAGGCTTCCAATGACCATTGTAACCAACAATGGGCCATAATTCAGTAGTGCGAAAACCTGAACCTTCTATAGTAACCTTGGCATCAGGTAATCATTCTCCTCTCCATACTACCCACAAGAGAATGGACAAGCAGAGGCCACAAACAAGTCCATCATTAACTTGCTAAAAAAATGCTTAACAACAGCAAGATGTGATGGCATAAGCAAATTCTTTATGTGTTATGGGCTTACAGGACAACATGCAAGACTGCAACAAGTAAGACACCTTATAGTCTTATTTATGGATTTGAAGCTATGTTACCTCTTGAGTTATAAGTACCATCACTCCAAATGATCCTATCTAATGTCGTGAGCAAATGCTAGAATAACGAGTCGAGGATCATTGACCTCGACTCAATAGAGGAGGAGCGTGCATAGACACTGGGTCGCATAGAGCATTATTAGAATAAGAAAAGGCAAAACCACATCAACGACCAATACAAAAGGGAGACTTCATTTTCAATGCTATCCATGAGAATATGAACAAATTCTTAGCCAACTAGGAAGGTCCATATATGGTCACAAAATCCTTTGGGAATGGAGCCTTTAATCTAGTAGACATGGATAGCAACGAGTTTGCAAATCTGGTGAATCACTCATATCTCAAGCTGTAGTACATCTAATGCATGAAGCAGATGAACAATTGTCTTCTATGATGTAAAACTGGCAAAGCTTTAGTGAACGTTTGCTATGACGTAAAATTGACAAATCTTTAGCAACCGTCCACTACAATGTAAAAATATCACAGGTAAGCCACCGACATCTGCTATGACATAAAACTAGCATAGCAAGTCTGCTATGACTATAAACTAGCAAAAAACATCTGCTACAACGTAAAATTGGCACAGCAAGTCCGCTATGACTTTAAACTCGTGCAGACAGTTTGGTAGGACCTTAAAGTACCACACAGACAGTCTGCTATGACTACAAACTAGCATAGATGGTCTACTAGGACCTTAAATTACCATAGTGACCATCCGCTATGACATTAAACTACCACATACAGCCAGCTAGGACCTTAAACTAGCACAACAGTCTGTTGGGACCTTAAACCAACACATCATGATCTACCAGGACCTTAAAATGAGTTTGTGGTACATCCCCAGCATGCATTTACATAAGTACATAAACAACAAGCATGCACAATGCCGACACGGGGTGGGACGTTGCAATTCCAGAATGTAGTTCACAATGCCATGGAAACACCCTCTAGAATATATGCAATGTCGTTGCTATTAGCATCTTGCTGATCCTCCAGAGATGTCATATGACATCACGCTAACCCTCCAAACCTACTACTGCCATAGCTTATCACCCTAGCAATAGTGTCCCTGGTCAGGGCCTACTACTAGTGTTCTAGCAATATTGTGGCCCAGCCACAATATTGTTAACCTCCAGCCCCTGCCAGCATCCTAGCTTAAGAGACGTTCAGTTGTCGAGGAGCCAATCTCACAGCTAAATTGAGAATGCATGCCTTCGATGGGGATTCCTAGGAACTTGCATTCATAGCAACTCCTAGTGCCTTCGATGCTAGCTCCTCCATGCTGATGCTACCAAGGCCGCTGCTGGCCTTCCTAGTTTTGATGTTGCATGTCTCAACAACAACATCAGTTGCTCCAATAGCATCCATAGAAATTCCTTTGCCTTCATATTACATCATGGTTATTTCTTTTGGTTTGCTCTATGTTATGTTTGTAGGGTGCATACCAGAGGGGCATCAGTCGAAGGTGTGTCTCACCACGGTAGAAAATGCTACAATATTACAAGATGGTTGTCTTGATTAGCTTGGCTACTTCAATGCACACATCTTATCCTACCCTTTAATCTCCCTTACCTCGTTTCTTGCACCCACAATTTCCACTCTTTCCCCTCTTTTACAAGATTTTCTCGATGCTTATCAAGCCCTCCCATATGCTCAACCACAAAGTCCATGACGCACATAACATAGCTCACCACATGGGCAGCATCTATAGGTAGGTTAAATCCCCATAAGGAACACTTGTCCTACGATAAGGTTGTTTGTAGATGTAAAAGGCAAAACAGCAAAGGCAAAAGCATAAGAGAGAAAAATCTCACGTGCAAAAAAAACATGCCTAAAACAAATGGCACATAAACTATTTCATAATCATCCTCTCTAATCATTTTGATGAAGAGTCAAAGGTCAGCAAAAGCAAAGATGACCATGCAAACAACTCCCTCACAAGCACTCTGATGAGGGATCCTGCTAAGTTTCATCTTTACCCTTTTCCATAACCTGCTTCCCTCTCTGCCTAGCCCTTCACTCTTCCCAAAAAAACCAATGCAACACTCTCAAGCACAGTTAAGCAACATCTTGGCAATCACAAAAGAACACTATTAGTGTTTTTCCTTTCGTGGTGTTTCATATTCTTTGTCGATGTCTCTTGGGTCCATCCTTCAAACGTTGACACAGCTGGGCCAATGAAATACCCTAAATTTTTAAGGCATTCTTGCTTCACCAGGTCCTTGAAATTTAGGTAGCATCATGTCACTTTGGCAAGAAATGGATGCTCTAAGTTTAGTCTATCCAGTTCAGTAAATTTTCTACGTCTAGTGTTGATAGGGCCAATAGACTCTCCAACCTACCCACCTGGGTAGTTCATCTAGCTAATAATCTACTCAGAAGCGATGCGTGGGGTTGTCGGTGGTGCTCAATATGCACAAAATAGTTCGACAAGTTTTCTAGTCAATACGTTTGCTACGCTACGCTATGCTATGTAGTGTAGCAAGCCTCATAAGACAATTTTAGGACAAAGTGCTATGCTATGCAGCATAGTAAAAGCAAGACAGAAAGGGCCAACTTGCTTGGTAATCTTACACCCAACAAGCACTTCCGACCTTTCAAAACCGATTACTTCACTCAACTTCTAAGTATTTAGGCAAAGCTCCTTTCACTAGAAAATTAGTAAAAGAGTAATCTATGTTATTTGCTATGCTACGCAATGTAGCATAGTGTAGAAACAAAGCAAAAATGATGAAAAGTGTCTCAGAATGCAGGATTAGCAACTTTGCAAGCTTCACGTTGTAAAGAGCAAAGGTCGTAGATTGTCCACATGACCTTCAAACATTTGCAATACAAATTGCAGTTAAGGCCAGTTGCTAGCATAGCATAGTGTAGCAAACATATAGAACTAGTCATAACAATTCAAAAGCTTCTAGAACGTGCAACAGGTTCCAACACAACTTTCTCCTTCAAACTATTGGCTACGCTATGTTATTCTACATAGCGTAGCAGAACTACTATGCTATGCCAACATGCTATGCTCTAAAGCATAGCACAGCATAGCAAGATGCTACGCTATGCCAACATGTTTCACCTCAAAGCGTAGCAGGAAGCTACGCTACATCAATGTGCCTCACTCCTTTCCTACATCATTGGCACACATCTTCATGTTCTAATAGCGTAATTATAGCATGGCAGGCTCGTTAATCAATCAGCTTTGCATGTCCATGCAAGATGGACATGTCAACATCTTTTGGGTCTAGGACACATGGCATCCAAATCGCATTCCTTACGTGCTCCTAGCCCTACAAATACCCTGACGAGCAACACTCAAAGGGTTGGCAAGTTAGCAAGTTAGCAAATTAACATTCGTGAGAAAATTTAAGCAGTAGTTGGAAAATCTTGGTTGGCAAATGTTAGCAAAAATTCATTTGGTACTTTGAGAGTAAAAATTGAGTAGTTAGCAAATACTGTTAGCCGTTAGCAAAAATAAACTCTATCTATTTCAGGCTAACCTAGTTGGCCTTGTAGCACTTTTGGATTGTCGACTCTTGAATCTGCATTCAAGCACATTGTTGGCTTACTTTTGAATGTTCTGGTTACTTTTGGGACCTCTTTGCATCCCAACATTGTCCAACCAATTATATCCACTTTGATGAAGTAAAGCCATAATCTTGAAGTGGTGCATTTCCTTAACTTCAGTTTACTTTTCTTTCCTGCTTGTCATTGCATTTTACATCATTTTTTGCCTCTTCGCATTTAAAAATTATTAATTTATGTTATAAGCATTACTTTCAAATCAAACATTTGCAAAATGTTTAAAGACACCGATTAAGTCCCTATCTAATCGTCAAGACCATTCAGGGCACCCCATCTCCATTTTATCCAACACGGCCCTCGCGTGGATTTGGGGTTAAGATTGTCCGACCGATGACCTCTTAGTGTTTTCCAGCCACTAACATTTTTGGTCGCTATAGTAAGATCTTGATTGGCTAATTATGAGCTGTGTCCTCTCCCATCCGTCAAAAAATTCACCTTCCTTATGAGGGAGGTGAAATTATCATTCATGGTGATAACACAACTTCCTTGGCTATCAACAACATAAGCATAGAGTAGGGGTCTAAAGTGGAGATTGAAGAAGAAGCTCCCAACCATGAAATTCAATAGTTCAAAAAAGAGCAACAAACCAACAATGACAATGATAAGAAATGAGCTGCATTATGGGATGAACCCCTTTTTAACATCGTAAGTGAAGGGGATGGCGAATATAAGCTTGTGCAAAATAGGCCTTACTCATTTCCTAATCTTGCAAAGATTAAGAAGAATCTACACAAGTGAAGTTCACCTTAACCTTTGCCATCCTATGCCCTTATAACCATATGTATGGATAGCCATACATTCTAACCTTTCTTTTTTAGAATGGTCATACTCTTGCATGCATTTTTATGTGTGTAGCCTAAACTCATTTTCATTTTTACTTATTTATTATAGCCTTTCTTTACTTTTACTCATATTAAAAACATCAAAAACTGTTATATATATATTTCTTCTTCAACACAGTCTACTATGACCTTAAACTAGCATAATGGCTCTTTATGGCTTTAAATTGGCAAAATCATTGTCTGCTAAGACTCTAAACTAGTGTTTTGCTCTGCTATGACCTTAAATTGGCATCGTAGTCTGCTAAGACTTTAAATTGGCAATATAACCTACCATGGCCTTAAATTAACAACATAGCCACAATCACACATCAAGGCTCCCTATGGCCTTAAATTGGCAACACAATATAACTTGTGCCCATAATGGTCTAAAACTAGAAAACATCTTGTTTACTATTATACTTCCTTTTGTTTAGCCTATTATGGCATTGATTAGTCACTTAATGTTATAACCAAAACATCAACATAGCCATTCTCAACATTCACAACATTTACAATGTTTACTATAACTATAAATATATATAGCCAAGAATAAAACCAAAATTTAAATTTAAAGTTAAAGTGTCCATAACATACATAGCTATGGCCACACTGTGTGGCAAAAATAGAAATAAATAGCCAATAAGCTAAGCTGATGGAGGCTACCAAGTGGCACTTAGAGGAGGAAGTGGTTGGTCATTCTCACCCTCACCGTTAAGGTTGCCAATATCTCCTAATGTATGAAATGCAAAAACCTATAGCCGGTTAGCAACTCATAGCCAAAACCATGACTTAAAACAAAAACTAAAACATAAAATATATCAAACCTATGGAGATTCCAGCTCCATTATTTCCAAGTATATATGTGAAAGGCCTTCCTCCAGACGATGAAGGATTCGGTCCTCAATCATGTTGACCCAGTCAACATCCCTAAGATCAACACCATAAAGGATGTTAGTTCTATTTATTGCAGTCCAAGTAGGTGGCTCCTAGGTAATAGAAACCGTAGAGGTCTTGCTTGCAATAATTGTAATTTGAGTAGTAAGGGATTGCTCCACCATGAGAGTACTTTCAAAAAGCTAATAAGCACTCTCTACCTAGGTCCCTTGGATGAACAACTCTCTTTTGCATCATTCAATTGACTCCTCCTTAAGCCACTTAAGGTAGGCCCCATGATTTTCCTTGTACTCTCACTTCTAGACCTTTTGTTTCTTATCCCACTCTAGGACCCAAGCACAGTGATCCATCTAGTCCTCAACCTTCTAAAATATGAGTTCCATCTGCATACATTGTTCCACTGTCTCCCATAGGATCACTACTTTTTCCTAAATGACATGCCAATAGCAAACTTGGTGATGCTGAAAGTAGGATGACCAAGGTTTGAACTAGAGAAGCAGGTGGCCAACTCACACCTTCTCTATGAGGTTGAGTTCAAGCATCACAAAGAAACCAAGAAAAATTTAGAGACAAGTAATGTAGAGCTTGAAGTTCTTAGAAGCCATTTCATGGATCAACAAGCGACTATTGAGAACCTAGCCAGACATATAAATAACTACAACAAACTATAGAACCTAGTAAAGACATCTAATGTTGAATGTAAACAATTTGTATTGTTCCCTACAATTCCTTATCCATGGATTACCTCCATATAGCCCATATTGGTGAAGCCACATGGATTATGTATGACCCACAAAGTAAGGAGGAAAAAATGAAAGCATTACTGGATGCTTTTCACCTTTCACCAAAATAAGCAACTATAGCAGGATAGCCTCACCAATAGCCACCACCACCACCACAAGTTCCAAAGCCTAGTGAAGGTCCTTTAACATCCCAAGAGCCTCCACCTCTTAGCATTATTGGATCTTCAGTTTGTCTTTAGTAACCAAAGGGTTCCTACAATGGATTTGTATAAAGGTGTTCAATTGTGTTTTCAAGGACACCCATTTTTGTAATTTTGTAATTCTATACATTTTGACACTCAAAGTCAATCAGCCAATTATTTGAAACCATTTTAATTTTGTGAGAATCTCAATCTTACTTTTTTTCACTCGAGGATGAGTTTTCACTCAATTGTGGGGTTATGATGAGTTGTGTAATTGGCTGCAGTGACAAGGCTACGTCAACACATGCCTATCAATACAAGATTTGATGTGTTGACACAAATGCATCAATGTAGTGTCTAGTCTTACTGCATTTATGGCATGTTAAGTCAATAGCCTAGCCAAAGTCTTGCAGTTTTCCTAGCCCAAAGTTAGAGAATATTTTTGGAGTTCCTACAATAGGACTTTAAAGATTGTACAAATCCTTATTCAAACATCAATGTACCTAAACACTTTGATGTGACAAAAATAAAGATGAGATTCTTGGAAGTCCTTGTAGCACTTACAAATAGATTAATGTTTCTTTTCATGCACTTTGCATTTATGTTTTAGTTAATTAATGAACTTAAAAACAACACATAAGTACGACCACTTCGAACATAATGCTTAACACTTGGGAATCCCAGTTGTGGCTATTTGGTATACCCAGTGATAAACAGTTGGTAGCCCAGTAGCATTAGAGCGAGTTTAGGATGTGAACATAAAGTGGACTTGAATGCTTGTGTTAGGCTAGTTAGATTAAGGTATTAGATAGTTAAATAAGTAATTTCTCATTAATTATCTTTGTTTCACACTTAGATTAAATAGAATAAAATATAAATAAAAATCATGTGCATTGGCGTACACTTAATCATCCAATTGAGCTTACACAAGTGAAGCCAAGAAGACAATGATCATAACCCTTACAGTACTATCTTTGCTTATCAATACACTTAGGGACTAAGTCTATGGAGTTTGATCGAGTTGCTAGAGAACACTTGTGATTCATATGGTTGAGTGGAGGGACTACTTGTTGCTCATCAATTATCATCTCAATAGTACTATTTTTCTCCTATTGACATTTTTTATTATCACCTATTATCATTTCCTACCATTCGTAATTCTCATCCTATTCATATTATTATCATAAAAAATCATACTAGAAATGAGTCTTTGAAGCTAAGGTGATTATATTTGGGTTGTTTTTTAATCATGATAAGAAGATCATCACCTAGAGCCACAATGCTTATCCTACTACATAGAGTCCTAGGAGAGTTGGTAGATGAAATCCTAACCTCTTCAAGTGGCTGCACCAAGGCTCAAACCCAAGTTCCAAATGATGAGTTCTTTATCATGATATGATACAAAAAATATTTTTTCATTAAAATGAAAGGGTAACCAGACAACATGCTTAGAATTAGAACTCTAAAATTTGTGATAACTTTTGGCCAAGAATTAATGAAAATATTATTGATGACTAACCTACTTTGTCTATTACTTTTGTTTACATTTTCAAGTTTCTAGTAGTAAAAATATAACTTAGATTTTGATTTTAGAGCATGTTTCCACTTCTCCATTATTATCGAAGGGTCAAACAAAGAAAAACATATCCATCGTCTAAGTAATATGGAGCAACCTTTTGGTTGAATGGCTTGCTCAATTAAATCCATACGTCATGTTAAATGTTGAGGTTTCGTGCCATTGGTAAAAAAACTTGAAATTAAACTTACCATTTTTAAATAGTTGTTGTTAAAAGACAACCACTATATAAAAATCAAGGAGAATCTGGACCGAGAAATGGATACGTCGCCTTTAGACAGGAAAAATAAATACCATTTATAAAGCTGGTCTTGGAGTTGTCCCTTTCAACAACGTCGTTTATTTTAATAATGGAATGGGGTAAAGTAATGATGGCTTTACACTATTAAACATCAAACAGGATAGCCTTTGAAAGTAAGGGAGTGCAGCATGGTAACAGCGGAAAATATTTAGACCCATCGCGCACCTAACCTGCTCTTTGTCACTTTGCCATTGTCAGAACCGTTTTAAAAAGATTGAACCAGTGAAGATTGAACCAGCATGGTATATCGTAAAGGGCAAGGCAACGTGCTGGTTTCATTTAATACTGGCAGGCCATATTAGGGCAGGATTGCGGAACACGGAAGCATAAGATGGCCCTCGTATCTGAAAACGTTACTTTTTAGGCAGTATTTTTTAGGCATGGATACTGTACCAGTTTCTAATGAGAGGCGGTTTAAGTGGTTGTTTTATTATTAAGGCTCTTACTTATAATTAAATAGTTTATAATTGGATTTGTCACTCATTAATAGGAAAAGATGGTTTAATGAAAAGATGGTTCTAATTACAGCAAAGATTTGTCAAGAAAAGGTTACAGCTCAAACAATTACCAAGTTCTTTCAAGTTCCTATGCATCTCTCTTTCAATTTAATCTTAGTTCAATTGTAATTTTGCTTAATAGTACCATGACAATGTAAGATGAAGTTTAATCACAACATGTTATCATAAGAAACATAACAATAGTGCTTTTATTTCTACTAGAAAAGATGGAACATTGGCAACATTTGTTAATTGTTGTAAAAAATGTTCATGCTTCATAAGCTTGAACTCTAACCTAAGATCGTTTTAAAAATTTCTCCAAAGGTTGTCCAAGTATTATTACTTTTTCACATAGCGTAATTTACAATTGTTGCTACTTTATTAACCATGTTTCAGTTAACCTAAGTCAAGATTAACTCTTGTGCTATGCCATTAAAATGTGCTACAATAATGCATCCCCTTACACGGTAAGGCTTATATCTTATCTATCCTACACTCTTACAAAACCTTGTTAGAATTGGCATGATCTCTTTTCCAATTTATCATATGGTTGGTATTGTTGATGGGCCATGTGTTAATTCCAACATTGTAGAACAAATATATGCCACATGTCCATGTTAGTTGTGATGGGTAAACCATAAACCAATCCACATCTATTATGTGGCAAATGCATGGCAGATCAAGGTATTTATGGCATACATATATGCCCATATGAAGTGCTCTTGGCTTGAAAAAATTCTAAGTACACGTAATAATAGATATAAAATTTGTAAAATTAAGGAATCCAATACTCAACCTTACACTTATTGTTGCAATTGCGTACCACTTATTGTTGTAGTTGTATACCATTATTCTACACAAGTTAGTTCACACAATATTTTTTCTATTATTTAAACATGTATCTCTAGGTCCCACCCCTGCCTACCAACAGGCACTTGCTAGCAGGGTAGGGGTAGGACCCAAGGACACACATAAACATGGTTAAGATGATCATGGAATGTACATGGATGGGTTACATGAAGTAATCCATGAACCATGCACTGATGTTGTGGATCAATTTATGATTTTTTGTTGTGATGCAATATCTTAAATAAAAGGTAAGAATTGACCTTTTTTGTGAAATTCACTAAAAAGACAATGTGGACTTGCAACCTAAACTTTGAATAAAAGGAAACCTATGCATCAAAAGAATCTGATTGGTGGAAGCAAGGAATCGAGGATTCGTGACTTTGAACATGTTTGGATACATGTGCCTCAAGAAAAAGTGAGGATGTAGCCAAGGATGTGATAGAGAAAATTTAAATATATTAGTTTTTTAAAAAAATTAAATCTCATATACCATAAAAAACATTATAGAATATAAAACAAGTATAATGTAAATCCAAAATATTGTTAATGCTTAATAATTGCATAGAAGATTGCAATATCACCATTAAACTAAAACAAGAAAATTTACAAAGGTATAGAGGGCATCAAATCCATTTCCTTACTCAAAAGCCATAATCTAGTCTAACATATAATTTTTGCTACAACAACCAAAATGACAGCAATAAAATGATACCCTTTTGTTACTCAATTAGATCTTGTGAGCACTATCAACGTGATGGGGCAATGACTGCTAAAATGGAGGGTTTGCAACAATGGATTCAACCATTAAAACCCTTCAACATCTAGGGAATAGACTTTATGGGGCCCATTACACCAATGTATAATGGAAAAGCTTACATTGTAGTTGTTGTGGACTATTTTAAAAAATGGGCTGAAGCTGTTGTTAAAGACTACACATCATCTATAGCTGCATGATTTTTGCAACAACAAATCATAAATAGGTTTGGTGTGCCACGTGCACTTATTTCAGATAATGGAAGATACTTCACAGGTGCAACTTTTCAAAAGTTAATGCAACGCTTAGGGGTTGAACATAAATTGACTACACCTTATCACCCCCAAGTTAACAGACAAGTTGAGGTCACCAACAGGGAGATCACTATAATATTGACTAGAACAATTAGCAAATATAGGTGAGATTGGAGCACTAAACTGAATGATGCTCTTTGGGCATACCACTCCACCTAGAAACTCCCTATAGGCTACTCTCCCTATGAGTTAGTGTACGAAAAGCTTTCAATGCTTCCGATTCAAACTAAACTTCATACACTATCAACAACTTATGACCTCCACCTCAATCTTGATCTAGCACAAAAACAAAGGCTGGCAACTTTAAACATGCTAGACGAAAATTGATTAAATGCCCTGTCATCAAATGAGTTGCACAAGGCATATAATAAGCAACTTCATGACTTGAAGATTCAAAAGGTCAAGTATCAACCAGGAGATAAGGTTCTCTATTGGAAGCCCACACATGTGCCACAACGCACAAAATTTCAAACACTGTGGGAAGGACCTTACATTATTCATGCAACCTTTTCTTCAAGGGCCATGACCATATACAAACCTAAGAGCCTTGATAAGAGATTGTTAGTTAATGTGCAATAGACCAAACCCTTCCATGAATTTAGAATGATCAGTGTACATAATATCTCTGAGAAGGGACAACCCTGCTCACTATTTCGGATCTCCTCCTTCCAACTTAGTCATGGGGGAGACGACCACCTCTGCTAACCATTTGAGGCCCTTAGTTCTTTTTTAAGTTTTTTTACACACTTTCTTTTTACAAATTTCTTTAATTTTTCTTATTTTTGTTTTGCAACATCGTTTATACTTTCTCATTTCTTTGTGTGACTATTTATTTTTTTTTTTGTTTTTTTTGTTTTTGTTTGTTTTTGTTTGTTGTTTTTTTTTTATTAGATTCGTCACCTAATAAGTGCTCCTAATGGTGGTATGAACTGTATTCTATTGATTGCTAATATTTGGTTTTTACCTTTGAGTTATATGTTGATACTAAGATATGGTTCTTTTGATATAATAGGCAATGAGTCCACGTCATCCATGCATCCATTAATTTCTATGGTCTCTCTTGGCTTGGAATTGTATAGTCCCCTTCTTTAATAATAAAACTATTAATGAATTGGTGACTAGGCATTTCTCAAACTAAAGAAGGACTCAAGGACTAAAAAGGGTGTGACTTCAAAGGGATTTGATGCATTTGTGTTGGGTATTCTCTTGGGTGCTCGGATGTTTTCTTCTTGATTTTTCCTTATCATTTTGACATTGCTCCATTATTGGGAAGCTGAGCCAATAAAAATAAGTCTTTGCATGGTGTGGTTCTCATGCAAGAAAAAAGTAGTGATAATTCAAAGCACACCCTTTAGACAAAATAATCATCTAGGCTACAAGCACTGGTTATGGAACTAAACAAACATGTTCCCTCTAACTAAGGCCCTTTCTCACTTCCTACTTCTCCCTTTCTTGTTTTCCTCAAAATGGTGTTGACTCTTTGGTAAAAGAATTCTTGCTACTTCAAGTGGGTGGATTGGCCAAGTGTATTAATGCTAAGTCAATGGATTTGGATTGTTTGAGGCTAGATTTGGAATAAGATTTACTCGTCACATTAACCATAAATACATAAGAGGCTGTACACCACCTTGTTCTTGGGACTCCATTCCATTCTCTTCTCCCCATCATTCTTTCTCCATTTCCTACTTCATTGTTGGTTGTATCAGTAGTCTCTATCTTGGTTTATGCATTGTTTTCTCTTTGGTGGATTCTTGTGGTTAAGTCTTTAACTCTTGCTTCCAAATGACATTTCCAAAGCCTACGGACTCTTTGAATGTGGGTCTGTTAAGGCATAAAGGACATGAGCCTGCTTTGGGGAGGACCCACTGGCATTCCTATTTGGTACATCAATTAACTTATTTTCCTTAAACATTTTCATAATCAACATTTTTTTTGTTTCATTCCCATCTCTAACATCCATTTTATTGGCATTGTTGTTGTTTCTTTTTCTCCATCTTTTTTATTCCTTATCTTTTTCTATTCTATTGCTACTGGAGGATTGCTCTTAGTCATGGGGTCCCTAGTCCAATTTTTTCAATTTTTCCTAACCCCTACACCTTGGGTAGTTACCAATGTTATATCTCTAGAATCTGTATTAGTCATATCACAAATCAGAAAATGGATCTTACACCAAGCAAGGTATCAACTATACTATAATTTACTTATCCTTACCCATATGTGACTATGTTGTGTGTGTAGACGGCAATCATATAGCAATGGATTGGACTTGGAGGAAACACTTAGGATGGACTGGTGCTAGAACAGTTATGCAATAAATAAGATTGATGGTGTGGCTATAGATGGACAACAGAAGATGCAATCTTGGCGTCGACAACAACGCATCTTCTCCTTCTCTCTCTCTCTCTCTCTCTCTTAGCTGTCAAATAAGGTTGGATGTTAATTGTGTATAATGTTCACTCTTATAGTCATGAACACTGATGTTTTCATGTATTGTAATGTTGATCTGTTCACATGTCATCCCATTCACCATTAGTTGTCATTCAAGTCAATAATCCCATACCTTCCCAATATTTTGTAAGAAACTCAAGGACAACTTTTCATTCATTCATGGGGGTATGATGAACCACAATATCGCACCATTAGTTTTCATTCAAGTTAATAATCCCATACCTTCCCAATATTTTGTAAGGAACTCAAGGACAAGTTTTCATTCAGTCATGGGGGTATGATGAACCACGATATCACATATGCGATATTGTGCATGCAATATCACATCCACCATGTGATATCGCGTCCTGCCTCATCTTCTATAAATAAGAGGCAGTGCCCTTGGTTCCAAAATAATTATATTTAGACCCTTAGCCAAACTCTTGCAATTTTTTCATTCCAGAGTTAGAGTTATTTCTATGTGCCCATAGTAGGAGTCATAGAGTGAATAGATCTTTATTTGAGCAATTTATACCTGAGCACAATTTTGTGTACGACAATAAAGATGAACTTTATGATAAACCTTGCAGCATATAACTTAAGACAATTAGTAATTAATGATTTTTTAATTCTTTCCTAGTTAATTAATATTTCTCTCAACCCTCAACCCCCTTAGTTAAATATATGACCGCTTCAAGCATGTGTTGGTAACCAAGTAACGATTAGTGTTTGGTAATTCCAACAGCGTTGCACTGGTCCAGGATGTGTACAACATGTTGGAATAGATACTAGTGTTAGAAACATTTAGAACTTAATTAATGAATAGTTAATGTAAGTTAGCCACTTAGTTCTCTCTCCCTCTCCTTTATTAGCAGAAGACATAAAAGATACAAAAGTTATAAAAATCATATATCTCAAGCTTACTTAACCATACAACCGTGACAATACAAGTAATTTTGGGAAGACAATGATTGATTAACCCTAAGTGTTCCATTAAGGTGCATAATCACTTGGTCCTTGGAGTTCAATCGGATCATGTGTTAAATGCTCATATTCGTATGGTTGAGTGTAGGGGTACCTCATCACTCATCAACAATTATTCCCTTAATATGTCAGAAGAAATCCATGATGGTCATGCCTAAAAGTAGTTCTATGGAAAGGATAGTAAAATAATTAATTAATTAATTCTTTAAAAAATCATTCTTACATCTCCATTGAAAAGGCATGTAACCCATTCCTAAATGTAGGTTGCTTCCAAGAATTTTATGATTTCTTGGGGTAGTTTAATCATATTATTAAAAAGATATGTAATCTATGCCTAAAGGTGCACCATTGATGGAAGTAACATTGGATATGAGATAGGAAAGACATGTGACCCATGCATAAATATGCTCCTCTAACCAATGGCTAAGGTCCATAATAAACTTGATGAATGTTTTCCAATTTTTTCTTATTAAGTGGTGTTTTTCTCAATTTGATAGTTGGTTGGTCTCATGGTAATGAACATAGAACAATGCAATGTCATGTCACTCATAAGCATATTGGAATTAGTATATAGATAGTTATATTGATCATCTTAATCATGTCCAACATTCAAGATCCACTATGACCATGTTAAGGAATAACATGTCTTACTTCTTCAACCCCTTACAACTCCATCTCACCTCATTGGCATGTTTCAATTACAAATTTTATGATTTTATGTAGCATAGTTAATGAGTGATTAGGCATTTCAACAATGAACCATACAAGTCACAAGTATTCATGTGCAACTAGATTGTAATCTATGGATAGACAAAGTAAGTGTACTAGTAAGTTGATAGTAAGTTCAAGTTCATTATCTATCCACTCAAAGATAGTGAGTTGCAAAATATATGGTTTAACTTTTAGTAAGGTATATGATGAACTAATGTTGTTTGGCTTTAAGTATGCTAAGTGTGAATATTTAGAAAATGATTATAAATTCTAGGTCTAAGTACAATGAAAATGTATGTATATTCTATCTTATGGAAATAAGTATCCATTCCTCGTTTTCTGTATATGTCCTAGGCTGATGTAATTGCTACTAAAATTACCAAGTAACTTTACTATTGAGTGAACTAAGAAAATTCACCACTTGGTTAACAAACAATTACAATTTACACTCGAAACTAGTCCTACATATTCCACCTTACTAATGAACATTGACATAGTAAATAACTTAGGAGATATAAATGAATTAGTAAAAGTAAACATTATGGAAAAGTAGATCTATTCTAAGTGATATTCTGCAATGATGAAAAATAATCTTAATCTTTATTTCCATTCATGAATTGTATTAAGGAATAATCCACTCAAATAAAGATTCCATACAATTATAATTTACCACACTACATGCATTCACATTGAGTCTAACTTTGAGAAAAAAAAACTTCAAGAATTTCATTAAGTATTAGGCAAATCTTATTTTTGACATGATCGTGGACTAGTATTTATAGACATGACCATGGCCCACTACATCATATCTACAATGACATATGTCATAATAATATATCGCATCTACAATACTATTGTCCATTATAATATGTTTTTCATTGATAATGTAGCATTCCAACTATGGAAATTGCATGTGCATTAGAACAAATATGTGATTTACATTAAGTTTTTATAGTATTCATGGAAACCTATAGAAATGATTATACAAGAGTATTAAACGTAGGAGCTTCTTTGAGAAGGATTCACCTGCATAATTTGTGGGGATCATATCTTAATATCAATTACATGTTGACCTTTTAGTATGTCAAAACCTTGAAAAATGGAGAATTTAATAGTATGTTTATGAGAACTTGCAACTCTAAGGAAGGTGAATGTAACATATTAAGGAGACCAAGAAAAGAGTAAGAATTAACAAACTAAAATGCTAAAGTCCAATAAGAAGATGCAAGATTTTGAAGGAAATCACAAGGGTATGAGGCATTCCAAATCCCAGATAAGAAGTCTTGGAGACTAACAAGACATTTCACACTATAGAAAAACATATCTACAAAGAAACTCTAATATTAGGCAAGACATCTCCATAAAATATGAGATGTCTCAAGAAAATTCAAGAGATCTTATCACAAGTCAAGATGTCTCAAGTCTAAACAAGACATCTCACCTACAAGGAGGCAAATACAATAAGATGTCTCAACTAGTCATTTCTAGCCATTGTATGAATTCCAATGGACAAATGGAGAGAACAAGGCCATAAAAGAAGGACATCCTAAATGGGAAAGTATAAGCATTATACAAGAAATTAAGCAATCATTATATACATTCTTTGAGAAATATTGTACTTTCTTTTCTTAATCATTTGTTATTTATTATGAGCTTAAAGTAAGGAATTAGAAGCTTAATTCTTTTTCTTCCTTAATCATTTTTATTTCTTATTGTAAGCCTTGAGGGGCTGGATGTGCTTCTTGAGGGAAGGCATCTTTTGAACTTATTGGGACCTTGAGGGGTTGGATGTGTTTCTAATTAAAAACACCCCCAATAGTGCTTAATATTTTGTAAATGTTGTAGTGCCCTTAAAACCACATTTTTAAGGAACAAAGTTTGGAGGTTTCCAAGGATTCTACTCTTTGAGTGTGAACATAACCAAGTTAGGGAACCACATAACATCCATTGTCCAAGAATTGGGTTTTATTGGCTGGAACTTATTTAACCACCCATCTAAGTTCTTGATCCTCATTACACACTATCCAAAACATCATGAAAAACTATTTTACATTCATGCATTGTTATGGGATCCACTTTTCTTCAAATTTTATTATGTTTTCTTGCTTTTTCTTAATATCCTTAATTATAGTTTAATTCAAAATTTAAATGACCCATTTTGAGCATCTCTAATAATTCAAACCAAATTTAACACTCACCCTCTAGTATAGCATTCCTTAGGAAGCCTTGGGATCCATAAGACATGAGAAAATGATTGAATTTTAACCCTTAGCTAAGTAAAAAATTGAATTTTTTTGTTGTCAATATAATAGTCATGATATGACAATTGTGATATTGCATTTGCAATATCACTATTATAAATTAGTATATATGCTCAAAGTTCCTTCATCATTTTCACATTTCCATTTAAATTCATGAGGATTTCTTGTCATTTCTAGAGCCCAAAGACTTCCAAAAGTCTAACTTATTATTTAAGAGCCTAATTTAGTAATTCAAAAATCTTTGAGCTCTTATAGTTGAGCCCTTTATCATGGGGGACATTAAGCATGATTTTGAAAAATTTGCTAATACCTTATTTCTTAAAACATTAACATAAGCTTTACCAAGGTACCATTCTCCATTCATTGATAATGTAGACCATAATAGAGAAGATCGTAACTACTCACAAACTTCCCTTAGCATGAACTCCAAGAAAGATCCAAATTTAAATTCAAGACACTAGCCATAATAATCTTGTTCTTAATTACTTGTACACATTCATCAAAAAGTATGATCTATCTTCCTACTTCAAGTACAAGTGCATTAATTTTCCTTATGTGAGATGTTAAGTTTGTGGTGTAGGCTCTTCTCTTATGCTAACAAGTGAATGTGGAAGAGGAAGTGCACATGGAAAAGATTAATCATAATTATCTCTACCTATTCTAACATATAAATAATTAATATTTGGATGGATAAAGAATATGAAGATAAGAAGAAGAAATTTGGATCCCTATCATTAGCTGAAAAGATATATTTTAAGAGAGGAACTTACCATATCTACTTATGAAAATCCTAAATAGGATATCAACTTATGCAGTAAGAGGAAATAGTATACTAAATGGTAAATGTCCAACAAACATGGCTCATCTTCCTTTCTTGGAGATAGAGCAAAGATTACCAAAGGAAAAATTAATAAAAAATACACAACCTTTTCCTTGCATTATTAGGAGACTTTACAAACAAGCTATAATAGTTGAATACACAAATGATAATGTTAAGAGAGCACAAAATGATTCATATACTAAGATGATTAAACATGTTCCTACCAAAAAGGATCATATAGAAGCTCCACCAAGCATAAAAGTAGCAATTATTAGCACATCAACGCTAGCTACTACATCAACATTGGCAGCTACAATTCTAGCAATAGGAACTATTGGTATATATCCTAGCACTAATGTTTTAACAGTAAATCCTAAAGTATACTAGCCATTAATGAGTCATTTCTAAGAACTATCAAAACCTATTATTTAAAGAGCAAGAGACCTAGAAAAATTATTCAATGTCATAAGGGATGAGTCAAAAGTCTTAATGGGCCTTGTAAGTAGAAAAAATATTAGTAAATATAATAAGGGACAATTAGATAGCCCAAATCTTTGAAGATGCTATTATATTCCGAGTTATGCTTAAATCAAGAGAAGAGAACATGATTCTCATGATGTCTAATGAAGAAGAATAAGAAGCTCTAAAATTATAACTAATCATATTAGCAAAATCCCAAATATGTTAATTAGGGTACCAATAGACTTCACTAGTGATGAGATGCAGTTTGCGTCAGCTGCGATATTGCATACACGATATCGCAGCTAACGCGATATCGCATCCCCCTCGATATCGTAGCTAACGCGATATCGCATCCCCCGCGATATCGCGTATGCAATATCACGTACGCGATATCACGTCCTTCCCTACGATATCGCGTACACGATATCACAGTCTGCCGCCATGTCTATAAATAAGAGGCAGCTCTCCCTTGTTTGGGGATCCCAGTTTTAGAGTAGCGAAGCTCTGGT
>MNCI01023182.1:0-28438 GCA_015680685.1 Gnetum montanum | reverse complement strand
TTTCAGAATTGCTTGGAAAGTTTAGAACTAATCAACTCAATTGCATTATGGCCAAGTAGAAATAGTTAGATATGGAGCATGAGTAAGCTACATGGGATGCAACAACAACAAATGCAAAAAAATATACGCATCAAAAGATCAACACCATGCTAGAAGAAGAAAACAAAGTCCTTGCTACAGAAACTTAAAGTTGGCTAAGATTACTAAGAAAAATGATTAATTAGAAGAAATCTCTATCCATGTTTAGGAGTAATTCATGTGGATAAATATGGACATCAAAAAATTATCCAAAGAAAACAGAAATATTTCTATTGAAGAAGTGCATACAATTAGAAGAAATCTATAGTAGAAATTAGCACATCAAGAAATGAAATAAAGAACTATAGAGATCAAGTGGATATGAAAAAGTAAATCAATGAAAAATAAATCAAATTAACTAAGAATAAAGTGAACACTAATCTTTAGCAAATGCTTGATTGGCAATCTATTCATGGTGGAATAATTGTAATTAACCAAGTCAAGATTAAGATAAAATAATTTCATATTAAGGATATGACCCTGTATATGAAATTGGTCAACCTAAAATATGCTAATTTTGCCATGTTGATAGTAGGAAGACAAAGAAATGAATTAGAGAAGCAACTTGCTGCCATGTTCTTACTCTATGAGCATGAGCACCAACTTCACAATGAAGCCTAATTGAAGCTATATATCACAAATATAGAGTTAAAGGTTCTTAGGGAAAGACTCATAAACCAACAAGATATCACTAAGAACTTGGTAAAGTGTTGGGAAAGCTATTAGGATCCATAGGTACAAGTAAGAGAATTTGATATTGAACAAAACAAAATTACAATCTAGTGCATTGAAGTAAGCAAATTGTTTCCTATACTACCATGTCCATTGAAGGTACTAGCAACAACTAACCTATCTAGTTTGCTTTGAATAATGAATGACACAAGTATAGATGAAGAGAAATTGATGGCATTGTTAGAGTATTTGCACATGAAGCGAGCAATACCCAAAGTGAAACCACAATAAGAACCACCACTCCCAAGCATGATATGAAGACTTGCCATTGAGGAATTTTTTAAGACCTATAATATTTACAAATTTTTAATGTATATCTATATGTTTTATCATTTTTTTTATATCACATGAATAAAGGTTGTAATGTTGTATTTGGGTTAGTTAGTTAATTAGTTGAAGTCACCTCCATAATTTTCTCACAAACTCTATCTCAATTCTATTTAACTCAAAGATGAGTTAAATAGAATTGGGTGTACCAAGTGATATTGCTACTAGGTTGTCAAGAAATCATACATTGTGCTTAAAACTAGTTGTATTGATTCTACCGAGTTGTTATCAGGTGATAGAAATATAAACATTATATTAAGTATGATAGAAAGTAAATTGCATAGGAATGCAAATTACATGGAAAATTAAACTCTAATAGAGTATTGCAATGGTAAGAAAAAGTCTTGATCTTTATTCTAGTCATCGAACATGTTTAGGTACATTCCATTCAAATAAATATTATGTTCAATTACTTTACACTACACTGTGAGAAATTATTAATTGCTACTAAAATTATGAAACAAAACTACAGAAGTCTAGCTAAGGTGTGATTGAAAAGATATATTCAGTATGGTAGGTGGGTAGTATTTATATGTAGTACTAGCCTTGGATACATTAGATCTACGATATCATAGATGTAATATCACATGTAACTTAGTTATTATTCATCATACCTCCACACATGTATGGAAGATTGGGAAAAAATGTTTATCACCATTAGGCTAATATAGGATTTATTTCTATTGTTCCTTAGATTTATTATTTAATTTCTATGTCAATTTTTATGTTTTAGTTTTATTTACTTCATGTTAAATGATATCATATCATATGTGTCACAACCTAAAAATTTGCATAGGTTTAATTATTTAATTTACAGATGTGTTTCAATAGCCTAGCTCTAATTTTCTTGGTTAAATTATAGGATTATATTATTTTTGTTATTGTTATTACTGTTGTTGTTAGTTTCCTACATAGGTAAACAAAATTTGCTAGTTAGGGTATTTTGTAAAAGTTTTATATCCTTTGTTTTACTACTATTAGAGCTTAATCATAGGTCTACTCTATATTTAATGATTAAATGTTAAAATCCAATTGCCCTAGGAAGTTTTCTTTTTGTTAGTTATCATGTCTTTACAAGTGTCTAAGTATGCACATTTTATTCTTTATAGACATTCAATCTTTATTATGTAGATTCAATTATGCACATGTATGCTTTATTATGTACATCTTGTTATGCATCTTTTATTCTTATTATGCACATGTGATTATTTAATACTCTATTCATGGAGTAATTTTGTTCCCTAATGCTACCCAAAACATATTCCTTGTTACCTTTTGTCATTAAACTAGGATTCAAAGTTTAATTTTAATTGTAATTATATAATGCATAAATTATCTTTATTAAGGAAGTATCTTAGGATGATGTCCTACCTACAATATGATCTTATCGATGTATTTGGGATGTTAAAAAAATATTAGTTTTGACATTTGGTTTAATAGAATTAGAGCTACAAGTTCTGAGATATCACATTTTTAGTTTTCTAAAACTACCATAAAAGTTTCGATATTTGAACTGGTCGACTATGAAAAGTGAAGCTTAGATAAGATTTTTGTATACAATTAAGTAAACCACTTGATAAAGATTCTGTAGGTTTAAACAAAATTTTATTTGGAGTCCATATGTGGTTGTTACACATACCTAAACATAAATAGTATAAGTCAAGAAAAAAATGAGGAATAGACTTATGAAAATAAAAATGGAAAAAAATAAATAAAAATTAACTTTAAAAGTCAAGGGTGGTTGAAAGAGCACGTTCATGTGCATAACACATTTTGAAGTATATATGTTATATACATAACATATATACATGCTTTGCATATTTTTCCTCCACATTGGCTCATGTCTGATTTTCCTACTACCTTGTCCAAACCCATCCTTTTGTCTTCACACTTGGATTTTATGAAATCATCTTTAGTTAAATTTTTCTTAAAGATGTTTCTTTCCTTTCTTTTTTGTTCTAAAGCCAATTTTAGCCATGTTCCTTCTGTTCTTCCCCTTATAAGTAGATTGTGACCTTTGACATATCTCATCTTAGTTCATACAAGGATTTCTGGTGTATTAGGTTTAAGGGAAGCCAAAAAACTAATTTTTCATGTTGGATGGAAAATTAAGATGCTAAGCAAATTCTAGAAGTTCTACCAATAGAAGTAAAAATGATCTTATATTGTTGTTTTGGAACATTCGTAACATCTCTAGACTTCAAAATATTTTTGAATATTAGATTAGAAACCTTTATCTAGCTTGCATCCTAATATTTTTGGTCCATGACCTTTATGATTCATGGAGTAAAATGTTTTAACCTTTCTTATTTGAGGGGTTCTGACTCCTCCTATTTTGATAAAAAGAACCCCAAGTAGCCATGGAAACACTGAAAAAGAAATATGGTAGAAAAGATGAATCATTATTTATAAGATGGACCATCTAAATTGGAAAAATGTTCTTTGTATATTTTTTATTTTTGTAAAATAAAAAACTTGTATACTTTTTAGATACATGAGCCATGTACCTATTTTTTTGAATAAATAATAAAGTATAATAGATATGAAATTCCCATCTACGCCATTTGAACTGTGACATTGCCAAGAATATTTTTTGTTTTAGCACATGCTATATGTTTGAAAAAATTTAGTATTATCAATTATATATTAATATTTTATTTCCTTATTAATTTTAATTTTATTTAATTTGGTAAATTTCACACATGAATATCTTTAATTTTAGATGTCCCATTAAGGTGAAACAAGTGTCATTATGGTCATTATTTTACATACTATTTTATGATGCAACTATTAATATTTTTAACATTTACATTTTTGTTGATATGTATATCTCTAATTTTCTTTAAATAAATTTAATTTAATTATGTATTTGAGTAATATGAAATTTTACTACGTTGTATTTCTCTAGTATATTTATGCTTCTAAATAATGATTTTTATATATTTTATGGCTTTCTTTTAAACTCATAAATTAAGGTTAAATCTAGATTGTTGGGGTTTTGTAACATCTCTATTAATTATTTAGAGGTGTTACAATATGTCTCACTTTAGATTAAACCATATGCACTAAATCATAAATAACTCAAGTGAAAAGACAATAATCAATGATCATGTCTTAACTAACTAGAAGTCACGCTTGGTCCATACATGGATTATGATCAACTCACTTGTAACACTTGTGATTTGTATGGTTGAAAGTAGGATCTCCTTCACTACTCATCATCGACAAATGATGATGACTTTAATGATTTAATAGTAATGATGAAAATAATGGTGAAATGATAAAAAAAAACAACGAATGCTAAAGAAGGGTAAGTCAAGCCCATATGCATAAGGCATTTAGGATCAATAATGATTATGCATCATAACATGGCCAAATTTGACATTATTTAAGTTACAATTATTATATTTCATAAAATGAATTTTTAGGTTGTTACCAAATTATTGCATGTTTTTCTTTGAAGGGACTAGTCCTTTTCTTATCCTAAATAAGAAAATTTTTAGTAAGAAGTTAAAACCTAAAACAACGAATTTTTTCTAGATTGATTATAAGGATGGAAACTTAAAAAGGCATATTCAAACTAGAGTAGGAACACCTCCCATTCCTAAGTTGTAATTTCTACTTTCCATCTAATATAGAAGTCATAGCAAGTTTGATCTCTAAGTTTGATATTATTTTAAGGTCATTTGGGATTTTTGTAGCTTTGGGTAGGCTACTGTAGATGAATGCAACTCACAATTAGTCACAAAAAATAAATACAAGCCACATTTGACTCATAGCAACTTGTAGTTGGTTCAAAAAGTAATTTTTCTAAAAGTTTTGAGTAGGATTTGATACTACAAGGTGGATGTGACTCATAGAAATTTGCATTGTGCCTAAGATGATGTGGTTCACACAAGTTCACATTGAGAATGGTGTTGTTACTAATTCTTTGCATTTTTATTTCATTGCAAAGTGCTAAGTATCCTCACACTAAGAATAAATTTGCTTCAGGTTTTTTTATCTTCAATAGACTATAGGAGGTTTCCATCCACAATAAGTTGCAATCAAAAAGAGGCTATGACCCATAGCATGTTGTAGCTAGAAAGGATTTATGAGTGGTTGCAACTCATATGAGCTTACAACAAGTAATCCAATGTTCTAAGAAAGTGGATTAATGTGCAAATAACTCAAGATTCAAAGGTATGGCTTTCAATAGAAGATAAGGTAACTTAATTGGACCTTTTAACCAATTTGTGAGTATTGTCTCTTAGAGAAGGTTAATTTCTTGAAGAAATTATAAAGTTCTATGAGCACTATGTGAGTTCTTAAATAGTTGTATCTTCATCTAAGAGAAAGGTAAGGATTCATGGAATGTAGAGACTTATGTTTTTCAATTATTACTAAGTTTATGAGATTTGAAGAGTTTAGAAGACCTCATACTATCTAGATCCTTATGGCAAGTCCTTTCTTTTGTATTCATATTGTATTTCATTTCATGCATGTTAATTAGAGAGGATTTTAGGGGCTTTTCCTTTCTACATGCATCTGAAGAGAGTTATACATTGAATTCTTGAAAATCTTTTGGTTAGGGGGTGTGTTAAAATCCAAATTAATTGAAAATATTGTGGTTATGGTTGAAGATTGAGCTGGATTTATGTAGAAATGATCATTTTAATATAAGGTCGTTCATACTAGTAACTCTGTTATTTATTCATAGCATAAGTTATTCTTGATACGATGCACTTAAATGGTTATTTCATTATCTGACAAGGATTACCAATGAAAGATGGCTTAAATGGTTAATTCATTATCTTATTAGAAAAAATGTTATTAGTTTGAATCATACCTAAGACATTGTTATATTCCTTTATAATGATGTTAGAGCCTAAAATAATTTGACTATAGCTACACCCCATGACACATAACCAATATTTTAGAAAAATTATAGATGAACATAACAATCTCACAAGCATTGATGAGTGGTGAGTAGACCTACGCTCAACCATATAAATCACTAAGCCTTAACATTAGATTTGGTTGAATTTCATGGACTTATGGGCTTCTAAGTACATTTATCTCTAGGTGTTAAAACTAATTGTTGCAATCATTATCTTCCCAATTACACTTGTGAAATGCAAAGGTATGATTAAGTGCAATTGAGGCATATGATTTTTATCATCTTTTATGTTTTATATTCTAAGTTGCCTAAGAATAAAGAATAACAAATAAAGATATTTAATTACTAATTTAATTTAATAACTAGCTAACACTTAACTAATCCTAACATAAGCATCTATTTCCACTAACCGTACACATCCTAAACACATCTAATGCTACTGGGTTACCAAAAGTTAAGTGTTACTACAATTACCAAGTGTCACGCGTATGCTCGAAGTGGTTGTACTTATGTGCTTAATTAATCACTATTTAATTTAGCTTAGTCTAGCTTAATTTAACTTAATTACTTAAAAAGTAAAGAAAATTACTTAAAATATAAAATTCATAAAAAAAATAATTAATCTATTTCAAAGTGTTGAAGGTTTACCAGAAAGCTCATCTTTATTACACATACATTACTATGCTCAAGTACAATAGTGCTCAAATAAAGATCCATATACTCTTTGACTCCTACTGTGGGCACTTAGAAAAATATTCCAACTTTCAAGTGAAAAAATTACTAGAGCTTCACTACAAATATGAGAATTATGTCATAAATGTGGCTAGTGAGCACATATTTATAGGCAAAACAATGAGCCTGATTGATGAGTACGAATCAATAGGTTAAATCCTATGTCAACAGGATACTATTGATGGGGTTGTGTTGATAGCATCTTATCGATGCAACCAACCGTGATGCTTCATCATACCCCCCATACTTGAATGAAAACTCATCCTTAAGTTTTTTACAAAATTTGGAAAGGTATGGAATTATTGAATACAAAACAAACACACAGATTACACAACAAAAACTAAGTGCCTAGAGTATATAGTTTTACAATGATTATAAAATTTTGTGTTTAGGATGAAAAAATTGAACATTAGAACAAAACTAACAAACACAATTCCTTAGATGGCATGAAGACATTGGAGAAGATCAAACAATCGTAGGCGATGGAGGCTCTTGGGGCTCCAAAGGGCCTTCTCCTACTTTAGGCACATGCAGTGGTTGAGGTGATTATGGTTGTCATGCAGCAACAACAACTTCTGGTGGAAAACAAAAAACATCCAACAACGCCTTCATCCTTTCCTCCTTTCCCCTAGAATCATTCATAGTCCACACAACATCTCAAATGTGGACTAGAGTGGGAACATCCCAAAGATAGGGCATTGCTAAGAATAGGTCCTTCATGTTGACAAACTAGGTAATAAAAATATTACATTCAACATTGAACACATTGACTGCATTCTATAGCTCTTAGTAGTCATTCATCCTCTTGGCCAGGTTCTTAGTAGTTGATCATTGATTGGTGAAATTTTCCTTGAGAATCTCAAGTTTGGTGTTGACAATCTCAAGATTCTACTTGGTGTACTTGTGATGCTTAAACTCTGCTTTGTACAAAAATTACAAATTGGCCACTTGTTTCTCCAATTCAGACTACTATCATCTAGTAGTCAACATCACCAAATTTGCATAATAGAGATTGGTAAGCTCCATGCACTCCATCATCTCCTTGATTTCCAACTATTTCATGCAAATCTTTGCCTTGTAATCATTGAACCCCTTAAAGATAGGTTGCTAGACATCACATCCTTCCTTAAGCTACTAAAGGGCCTCATTAACTTTGATTTCTTTCTATAGATCAACTTGATCTTTGTAGTGATCTTTGACTCTCTCAAATTTAAGAGCCTCATTTTTCTAAGCAGCTATCTCTATCACAAATTTTTGGTGAAGAGCTTGGACTTCCTCCATGGAGAGATTTTGATTTTCTTCTACCAATCTTCTTAATTTACTATTTCCTTTGGCTAGCTACTTTTGTTGTTGATGGATGAAATCTTGCATTTTTTTTCTACACATCAACATTCCACAAGTGATGATTTTTTACAATCAACATTGCATTCTCATGATGCATCTAGACTAGGTCCTTATGAATTATGTACATTTTGGCATTGGCCACATACTAGTCAAAGACAATCATCTCCTTCTTGTTCTCAACCTTTTTGGGCTTGTCTTTAAGCTTCTTGAAGGCTTCATCACATGTCAGTGTAGGGTTGAGAAACATGAGATCAAAAAGATAGGCTCTTAATTTAGTAATCTTTGCAACCAAGCATTGGTTTTGTGCTTGGGCTATTTTGAGTTGCCCCTCCAATATAATGCACTTGCCATTTGACTCTAGTAACTTCGACTAGTTTGCAATGATTGTATCTAGAAGATCAAATACATTTGGAATTGGTTGCCTAGTTCCCACCAATTGATCCGGAAAGTCCTTGCGTTGGGCTACGCTTAATGTATTGCTAACTATTTCTATAGACATTTACACATCTCTGAGTGAAAAAACATCTAGTACAGATGTTGTAGGTGCATTCAATGCCTCAAAAATTCTATTAATAACTACCTCTAATATTGTCTCCTACCCATGGTGCTACATCACCAAGATAGTTGCCCCCTCACCCTCCTCTAGATGCATTGAAAAAGTAGTAGTGTTTCCAAAGATTTCTAGGAATTGCTACTATTGAGAGAGAGATACCGTTATCTCTTAGGCATCAAGATTCAATCTTGTAGGTAGCTACATTCTTTGCACTGAGGAAATTGGCCCACCTCTCTCCATCTGCCAACTATTCGAGCCACTTCATTGAGATGACTCATCATTGGATGATACACAGATGGATCATTGCCATTTGTTCCTATTCACACTCCTACTCTTACAAAAGTTACTCTTGGATCTCATGCATGTGCTCAAGGGAAGCAAAATCCTCCAACATTGTTTCATGAGTGGGTGGTGGTGGTGGTGGTTATAGCTCCTCTCCTTAAATGATCTTGGTAGGTTCCTTATCCTTCATCATCTCCACCCAGGAAGTGGACAAAGCATGTCAAAAGGCATCATTTGTATAGTGAATTATGCCTCCCCTTTTACATAATTTCCAAATGAGACATGGGAAGGGAAGTGCCTTTCTTCCATGTTCATTTTCTTTAAAATGCTTCTCTATCTCAAAGTAGATAAGCCATGGAAGGTTGACCAGGAATCTACTACTTAGAGTAGTACATGCACAAGCAAAGAAGGCTATGATCTTACTTGGCCTTAGCATTGGATTGAGGTGAATGACTACAATCTTGAAATATGCATGTTCTACTATAATAAGCACATCAAACTCCTTGCAATTGACTCCATAACACCACTACATCCATTCTTTCTTAATATTATGATCTTCCTACATGGGAATTTTAGCAAGCTTTACCCTACTTTCTAGTAATTGAAGAGCCTCTATGATAACTTTCATCGAATAAGATACTAAAATGTCCTTGATTTTGATCATTGAACTAGCCTGCCAATTATTCCAAAACATGTCTCTCCCATGTACCACTCCCTGATGAAAGTGATTGTGGACTACGTGGGAGAGTTCTACAATTGAGTCTTTACTTCTGGACGTGCGAACTTCAAGAAAGGTTCATAATTCAATTAAGCATGGATTTTTAGACCTTCTTGTTTGTGATTTATCTAAGGTAGGCTTTTGTCAAGGTAACCTCAGGGTTTGGTCTAGGTTATGGTGCCTCATCTTGGTGAAATTGTTTTGTTGTAGTAGCTTCTTTAGGAATCTATTAGATAGATTGCACTTTAGGCTCCTCTCAAAGAGGTCCCATGGAATGGATCTCTGCTTGTTCATGTGGCTATTCTTGGCCCCTTTCTATTCATGGCCATTTGTCCCTTTATTGGAATGATCCTCCTTCCTTTATGTGCTTTCCCTTAGGTGCCATCTATAGTCACAACATAACTAAGGATTAGCAATCAATATGTAGCTTATAACATTTAAGTACCTTTCTCATTAGGTAGTTACACTTAGGCTAAGTTTGGACCACGGCAGATTGATTATTTCATTGGTATTTTAATAATTTTTAACTTAGAATGTTATTGAAGCTTGTTGGAAGCATTTAACTCTTATAATTTTATTTTTAATGTTGATTTCTTTGTTAAACCTTGTGGGAGCTAGAAATTTTTTTGAAATTTTTTTTGAAAAAAACTTAGGATTTGTGGTCCTCATGACAAATAGCTTATCTTCAATAGCTACAAGGTTGAAGAATGGAGTGAATCTTACAAATGGTTAGGAAGATATGGCACTTGGAAGGTTCTAGGATCTAAAAATATACCATTATTTGTAATGATAATTGCAATGTTGCTTCTTACATGAATTCTACAGCAGCATTTGTTGGAGAAAGCTTACATCAATTAATAGCAAAAAATATTGCATTGCTTAAAAGGAGGTAAAAATAACAAATTGTGGGCATTCTTTTTTATTGTAACTTGGTGCCTTTTCCTTTTGTAGGATAGCTATAATCCATAATTCAACAAAATTTATTATGTCTATTGTTAATTTTAAGTTTAAACCACCTTTATGTTGTAACAATTGCCATGTTGGCGAATTATTCTTAGCATATTTGCTAAAAATAACAAAAGCCAAAGTATGTACCTTGTTAAATTAATATGTAATTGCCCACACCCAATTTGGCCATGATTAATTATAGATTATAACTCCATAATTTGTCTTTTACCCAAAGTATGACATTATAACTACTATATAAGTGGATGCTTAGGTGATCTTAACAATATATCTTCACTAAATCAAAGGGTGTGTGAGGCATAATTCAAACTGTAGTCTTTTCCTCTTGCGAAAGCTTGATCTAAATTTGTTGTTAGTCTCAAAGAAAAAAAGACTTGGATTTCTAAGGCTTGCTAGGAGTTAGAGTTGGTGCTAGGTTTTTGTATGCTTTCCCTAAGATAATTTTTTGTGTTCTTGATACATTTTTTTTTGATTCCATAATTGAATTTATATTTATACAACTTGTTTTTGCCTTATTATCTTACTTAATAAAGATGTAAATTAATAGAATTAATGTTGAAAAAACCATGGCTCCAATAAAAAATAATGCTCTTAGCTATGGCATCATTGTTCATGTACAACTTCCTAGGTTAGATGGTCATAGTGAGCCATAACGGCAGAGCAAAAAACCGTACTATGGAAGGGCAAGGCAACATACCGTGGGAGGGGAAGGCAACATGGCTCAATGTACTCACGCTGTGCATATCAACTAAAAATGGTAGAACCCACTTTAAGGAAGATATTATTTTTAGCTATCGTTGTCATTCAACTTGTTATTCGTTGTAGTTAATTATTTTAACAAAGATTTCAAGTAAGATGTTGCCGTCCAGGAGCTCATTGATGTGACAGTGCCATTCAATGATGTTCATGGCCCAACATCATTCATGGTTATGTCTGTGGATCATGTGAGTCATCGCCTCATCCTCATCCTCATCGGATATGCATGTGTTACCGCTGTCACATTAATGACCGGTCAAGTAAGATTGGCCAGGAAATTTGTATCCTCACGTTTTCGCAAAAGAGACATACAACCCGCTCAATGAATAAAGAGCAACCTATTTGCGTCAAGGTGGAAATAGATCTGTGTCACCGGTTAGAAAATTTGTATCCTGGCACTTATCCTGATTCTTTTCTAGAAATGCAACTTACTCCATGAATAAAGTGCAACCCATTGTGTGCATAAACCTCTGGGTCATATTAGCGATCCGATCCGTCAGGAATTTGTATTTGACATTTGTACAACCGATTTGGGCCAAGGTGAATATAGCTCTGTGACTCTGTAAGAGTAGCAATTGTAAGATTCTCTTTACTGTCATGGAATCTGCAATTGCAAATGATTCTTCTCTGGCTACTGAGAACGGAGGGAAGTTTGGACACAAATTCATATGGCCGACAGAGAGTGTGAAGGAGGCATCCAGTTCTCAGCCGGACCGTATGCCAGAGAAATACATCAGAGACGTCCAGGAGGGAGGCCTCAGTTGGATGAGATTGATGCTGAAGGAGAGATTCCAGTGATTGATATCGAAGCCATAAATTGTGAGCAGACCAAGCAGAACTGTACAGATTAGCCGAGGCCTGCCAAGAGTGGGGGTTCTTCCAAATCGTCAATCATGGCATCCCAGCAGAGCTCATGGACTCCCTCTTGCAAGTTTCCAAGGCTTTCTTTGATCTGCCCCTGGAGGAGAAGCAAAGGTACTGAAATGGGATCGATGGACTTAATTTCGTTTACTCAAACCGTGATGATACTAACTCTAGAAATTTTTTAAAGAAATTTTGTTCCAAGGTTCACCGCTGAAAGTGAATCGAAAACCTGGCTTCAATCATCATTATTAATTAATTAGGTTACTTTTTGTTATGTTCCTACTTCCTACAGATACAAGCCACGGCCAGGAAAACGTTTTCTAGGCGGTTTCGGACAGTTGTTTGTGGTGGATGAAAACCAGAAGCTAGACTGGAACGACGTACTCAGCCTCAGCCCCACGCTCCAACATAGATCTTTTCTGTATGACCCTGCAGTAGCATTCCCCACTTTGAAGGTACAGTAAAATCCTATTCCTCCCACATACGCCGAGTGGCCAGATTCCTGCTTTCTGCCCTGGCTCTCACTCTAGGTCTACACACCAACTACTTCCAAGCCAAATGATCAGCTGTGGTTGTGGGGGTGGTGATCAAGATGATGACGATGATGATATAGTAGTGAACATGAGGATGAACATGTATCCTCAGTGCTTGCAGCCAGACCTAGTACTGGGTTTGTCGCCACATTCACTGGTTCTGCAAGATAGCAACTGTGTAGGCTTGCACGGCACCTCGGGTAGTGGGTGTCGGTGCAGCAGGTGGCCTGGGCACTTGTGGTGAATGTGGGTGACCTTGTTGAAGTTATGAGTAATGGATATTACATGAGCGTTGAGCTCCCCGTGCTGTCCCTAATAAGGATTGTAGCCGTCACTCAGTGGGCAGGCCATGTTCTACAGCAGCGCTGTGGAGCCTGCACATGAACTGGTGGACAAGGAGGCTGCACCTCGTTACAGGAGGTTTATTCATGAGGAGTATCTGCAGCACTATTTGTCTGGCAAGTTGAATGGAAAGCATGTCCTCTATGGCTTTGCTACGATAGCCACTAGCTAAGCTGTCTGTGTTGTGTGTTGGCGTAATTATACCCTTAGAATACAGCCAATAATTCCATCATCTTTTCAGATAGGAAGGTATCTTATGTGTCGTCCATAGTTTTCTAAGTCCATGGTAAATGGTCAACTGATTATCATGGTCAAATGATTAGTTACCGATAAATGGTCAAATGATTAGTTGCAGGCCAGAAATTGTCTGCCTACTTTTATAATAAATCTTATTTCTAAAAAAAATCAATATATTTAAATATATTTTTACAGCTTTTAAATATAACTCGATTCAATTTTATCTTATTTCTAAAAAAAATCAATAAATTTAAATATATTTTTACAACTTTTAAATATAACTCGATTCAATTTTATCTTATTTCTAAAAAAAATCAATAAATTTAAATATATTTTTACAACTTTTAAATATAACTCGATTCAATTTTATCTTATTTCTAAAAAAAATCAATATATTCAAATATATTCTTACAACTTTTAAATATAACTCGATTCAATTTTTATGACTTTTAAATATAACTCGATTCAATTTACCGATTGATGAATCAACATATTTCCCGACTATTTAAACAGTCATTTTACGATACCGTTTCAGCTATACATGCTATGCTATACAATGCATGACATCTCCAATGGTCCCACCATCAGAAGCAGATGGAACCGTGATGGTCCCACCATCAGAAGCAGATGGAACCGTGATGGAACCGTAATCAAATACGAGAAAAACTTCATTCGTATGTTGTATGTTACTGATTAATAGTATTTAATATTTTGTTAATCCATAGTTATTTTGTCTGAATATACCGTTCGTTTAACAGGTTGTATTTATAATAAAATTTTTAATTCATTAATGTTCAAAAAAATAAAAGGTTCTAAAATTTTAAATCCTTTTACTTTTGTGCTTTTTAATTTCCTTACATTTAAATTTTATTATTGTCTTTTAAATATAAGTTTTTACCTCTTTGTACTAAAGTTTTTCTTATTTTTTTTGTAATCATAGTTTATTTGCACTTATATTTTTTCTTTTTTAAATTTATATTAAGGCTTCCATCTAGGCTTTATAACTATCAGATGCTTAAAAACTTGGATTTTAATTTAATTACGATATTTTGCCTACCAAACTTTCTTTATTTTCCATTTTTAATTTTATTTATTCTGAAATTTTTCCTTTTGTTTGCTTTATAATGAATATATTCATACAACATTATGGATCTTATGTGGCTAAAGCTTTTACTTTTCTATTTTTTTTTTTTACAGATTTTCACAATTTGTTTTTTATTCATTCTAAACAAAATTTCCCTTTATTTTATTTTTAATCTAATAAAATTATACTAGTATATTGAGCATTGTGAAACTAAAAATTGAAATTCGATCTTATTTATTTTATTTTTAATCTAATAAAATTATACTAGTATATTGAGCATTGTGAAACTAAAATTGAAATTCTATCTTATACCTATTGATACCCTTTGAATCTATGAAATGAATTTCAGAATTCCTTTTACAAAATTCTTTTATTTATATGATCTACATGAAAAAGAATTGTAACTAAACATTAGGGATGTCCAACTACACTTATAGGGCCAAGCAGCTAGTTTCATGTAACTTCAATTTTCATGAATAAATATTATATGTGAAAGTAGTATTAAGTATTATCTGAAAGCATTGTAACTATAAGTTCATATGAGTGTATCTCTAGCAACTTAATTCATAAGAGTCTAACTTAAGTGCAAAAATAGCCATTAAAACAGCTTCTCATGCCAATTTTTTATTCAAGAGTAAGGATAGTCATTAAAGCCTTAAAAAGTGCATGGCCATGGACAATTTGTGAATTTGTATGACATTTTGCATAGGAAAATAGGGAACAAATTAAAGTCTCACCTTTTCATTTTGTATAAGGAAAATAGGCGAAAAATTAACGTCTCACCTTTTCAAAAACTATCAAAACTATAATAGGCCATTGCTTATAGTTAGAATAGCTAATTAATGTATATAATATATTAGAATGCAGTGTTGTTTCATTCCATCAACAGTTATTGTCTTCCATAAAGAAATGAGGGAAATATTTTTTCAAATATAAACCATAAAGTATAACTATGAGTTCAAATCAAATGAGGTAAATCCTTTCAGAAACTTTCTGAATTATTTGGATTCCTAACAGTAAACATTGTTGAACCAGCCGAATCATTTTTGAACTATTTAAACTCCTAGCAGTAAAGATTAAGCAGTTTCGTAATCATGTGGTTTAGAAAAAAAATGTTAAATAAATAAACGGCTGAAAGGCGCACTATTCCCGGCCATGTTCACACCGTGGGTGGCCAGGTTTGACGTTTCAAACAAACCGAAACACGTATATGCGGAAAGTGGACGCTTTATCAATTTGCGATGTTCCGCTGAAACGTGAAACATTAAAGTTAATAATTATGAAGGGTAGAAACGTTCGTCAAAGATTCTCGATATCCTTTCCCGACGGAACTTTTATCAAAATTATGGTTGTAATTTCAACCTCGTGATTTCCGTAGAAAATTGACGTGACAGCCCGGAAAACGTATTCCTCGTGTCAAGGCACCGCCGTTGAGATTTGAATTGGTAAGGTTTAATCAAGAAAGGAAGGCATCGTGGCATGGTATTTCTTTGCAGTTAGTGTGGTGCATTAAAGCATGATCAAGAAATTGACAAATGAAGAGCTTATCTTGTTTGGTCATGGAATTAAATGTTGATTATATGGAATCTTTGACTTGGAGCTATCAAATAAAGAGTCTTGCCACTAAGTTGACACCTCATCATTGTTGAATCACTCTTTGAGATAAAGAGTGGATGAGGTATGAACCGTAAGGATGAACATTTGGAAGCATGGATAGATCGATGGATGCATATACAGGTTTCACATGGCAACATTGTGTTGTCAATTAACATGGTGCATGGATACATGGGACATGTTTTATAAATCATCTTTCAAGTGAGAACATCGTGTTATGAATTAGCACAATGCACTCTAAACCATCTCCTTTGACTTTCAAAAGGAACTACTACTATGGAAGCATTAAACTTTTTGGTTTTTATAATTCCATTGTTGTGGTTTTGTTTTTGGTTGATTGAATGTTGGGTAGTACAAAAGAAGCATAAACTATAATGTGGTAGAATTGCAAATACTTTAATGGATGTTGAATGTTACTAGTAAAGATAAACTACATAATTTAAACATCAAAGAAAGAATTTGAGTAGCTTGTATTTTAGATAAGCTACATGAATGGAGGCTTAGATGGTTTGGACATGTGCAAACAAGATGAGATAGTGAACCTATAAATAAAGGTTGCTACATCACTATTCTAGGGAAGCCATAGAAAGGAAGACCAAAGAAGACATGGGAAAAATAATCAAAAATGATTTGAAGAGACTGCAAATAGACAAAGATCTAGCTCTTCATAGAGGTGAATGGTGAAAAAGAATTCATGTAGCTAGCCCCATTTTGTTCGGATAAGCCTAAGATGATAATGATTATTATTATTATTTATTCTTTTTTAAAATTCCATTTATGTTGTTTTATTTCATTTTTTCATTCAGTTTTTGACTTCGTTTTCTTTAGATTTTGATTTGGTTTTTTGTTTTTATTATTTTTGGTCTTTATGTTTTACATTTTTTAATTTTCTTTATTTTGTGTTTTTAAAATTCCATTTCTGTTGTTTTATTTTGATTTTATTTTCTCTTAGTTTTGATGTCATTTTTATTTTTGTTCTCATTTTCTTGAGTTTTCTTTAACTTTATTACATATATATTTCTTATGTTTTTTTTCCACCCATTAATTAGGTTTTTTTTAGTTTTATATTAAGCATGGACAAAGCATTAGCTAAGGTTTTGATCAAAGTCAAAGAGGATGAGAGCTAGTTTAGACAACTCTTCCAAATTAGGATCTTAAGTAATGTTTTTGCAATTTAGATTCTTTAGTAGAGATGTAGAATACCATACCAATGTTAATCAAAATTTTAACCAACATTATAAGAAGAGACTTCAATAAAATAAATTAAGAAAATCAACCCAAACTTATTCTTACCTTTTGCACTAATTGTATTACCCATGTCCAAACCATCTAAGCTACCATTGTTGTAGCCTATCTAAAATAGAAGCCACTTCAAGTCTTCCTCTAATATATGTATTATGTAGTTTATCTCTTCTAGTAACATTTAATATTCATCGAAGCATTCATATTTTTGTTACATTGATTTGTTGTTCATGCCTCTTTTGTATTTTCCAACATCAGTATCATATAAGATAGTGGGTCTGCTTGCTACCATTTAAAATTTTCCCTTCAATTTTATTGGTAGTCTTTTATCACATAGAATATCACTAGCTTCTCTCCATTTTGACTACCTTGCCTCAATTCTATTTCTTATGTATTTATCAATCTCAACAACTAATTGAAGGATTCATCCTAGGTAGTGAAACTATTTGGAGTGCAAACTTCTTTGCCTTAAATTATTACTTCTATTTTACCACTATTTATGTTGTTATTGAAGTTGTATTTCATATATTTTGTCTTACTTCTACTAATTTTTAAGCCCTTTGATTTTAGAGAATGTATCTACTTCTTCATTTTAGAAGTAATAAATTCTCTAGTTGTATCCACCAACGTAATATCATCCAAAAATAGTATACACCAAGAGATTTCATCTTGTATTTTCTTTGTTAATTTATCCATAACAATTTTAAGTAAGTACAAGCTAAGCATAGATCCTTAATATAGACTTCTTGTGATTAGAAATTTAGATATTCTTGTACAAGCTATTCTAATTTTAGTGGTAGCTCCTTCATACATGTCTTGAATCACTTTAATATATTTATCAAAGTTTTTTTTCCTCTATAAAGCCCACCAAATAATATCTGTAGCACTTTATCATATGATTTTTTTCAATTAATGAAGATCGTATGTAGACTTTTTTTTAATGTTTTCTAAATTTCTCTATCAATTGTCATATCAAGAAAATAACCTCTAAAGTAGATCTCCATGGCATCCAAATTGATCTTATGATACTATTCATTCAAGTTTGAGATGCTACTCTATGAATCTCTCTCAAAACTTTATAGTGTGGCTCATTAGCTTGATTCCTCTATAGTTTGTAAAATTTTGTATGTCTCCTTTATTTTTGTAAAAGGGAATAACAAAGATTTTTCTTTAATTGTTGGGCATTTCTTCATTCTTCAAATTTTTTTAAATAATTATATTAGCCAAGAAACTCCTGTATCTCCCATTGCTTTCTAAGCTTCAATAGAAATGTTATCTAGTACAATAACTTTCAATTTTTCATCTTTGATAAGGTTGTCTTCACCTTAGAGAAGGACTGTTCATTAACCAAATCAAAATTTGATTCTTCTTCTTAGATGTCTTCTCTTAGGAATTCTTTATTTAATAGTTTTTGAAAATAGTTTTTTCACCTTGCTAAAATTTCATTATCTTTATCCAAAAATCTTTTATTTGTTTCCTTGATGCATTTGACATAATCAATGTTCTTACATTTCTTATTTTTGATTTTTGCTAATTTATAGATAGATTTTGCTTCTTTCTTTGTTTCTAATTTTTCATAAAATGTATCCAAGGCCTTATATTTGGCTTTGGCTACTGCTACAGTTGCCTCCTTCTTCACTATTTTGTATATCAATTTATTTTCTTAGCTATCAATTTGTTGTCATTCTTTATGGCATTTTTCTTATATTGGATAGCATGTTGCATTTCATCACTCCACCATCATGCCTCCTTTGATATATACTTTTTATCTTTTGTTTCACTCATAAATGTTCTTTCTAATTTTTTGTATGCAACTTTCCACTTGGCCCTAAATTAAATATGTGTTCATGAAGTAGTTGCTTTCTGAATTTTATGCATTAGTTCCTTTTCCATGCTATCTTTAAATCTTTGTATAACTAAATCCATGACTATTAGTTGATACTAAGTTGCAAGGCACTCTCTGGATATGACTTTGTAGTCTCTTCACGTAGCCTAGTGTATTTTATGTAATAACAAATTATTAATTTTTTATCCATACCACTCTTATTTATGATTAAATGTTCTATCATCTTCTTGAAATAAGTATGTCCAATTGTAAGATCACATGCACTTGCAAATTCAAGTAGTGAATCTTCCATATCATTGCACTCTCCAAATCCTTATCCTCCATGAATACTGTGATATCTCATTTTCATAGATTTAACATAACTATTAAAATTCCCTCCAATGAATATGCTTTCTAGTATTAAGAAAATTCACGAAGCACCTAGTCCATAGAATTCTAAAAATCATGTTTGATGAAATTTTCTAGACTAATTTATTAAGCATATACATTAATGATATTGATGATCTCATTTCCAAATATAAGTTTGATGTCCATAAAATGACGATTTAATTGTATCACTTTATCTTTGAAAGATTGATCAATGATGATACCTACTCTATTTCGATGATTTTCTGTTCCTGACTAGAAGAGTTTGTAAGCTTAGCTGAAGTTTTTAGCTTTCTCCCCTTTCCATCATGCTTGTTGGAGACAAGTAATGCAGATTCTTCATTTTTTTGGTAATTTCAAAGGTTTTTTTTATTGAAAATCCCAATGTTATAGGTTGCCATTTGAAATTTCTATGACATAACCTACTTCTATTCATATCCATCCCTAATGTGGGAACCCTTGGCTACTTTTTACAACATCTAAGTTATAATACCGTGCATCATTTCTAATGGACACTTTAGCAAGCCTATTGCCCATTTGTCATAGTAACTGAGCCCTTGATGACTAGTGTGCCTTACATCTAAAAAATGCCCTACCATTTGCAAAATTCAAAAAGCAATTCATCCATGAGATTTGACAAGGTGTTACAATTGGATATCAACTTAATGCTAGTCCTCTTCCTTTTGTATCTAGGATTAGGATCAACATTGGTAGAGTCAAATAAGATTACAAGTTGATTAAAAAAAAGAAACACTAATGTTGTACTAATATCATTACATAACTACCTTTATGATAGTTAAATGTGAGGATAACAGAAAATTATTTTTTAAATTTTAAAATATTAGAATGCTAAAAAATAAAAAAAATGATTCCAAGAAATGTAGGAGGGTTATCCTACAAATAATTCCTCTTTCATGATTGTATCAACCTCCTCATACGCATCCTAGCCAACATCTTTAATGTATGAATTATTAAAAGGCCTTGAGTACTTTTCCTAGAGATAAGTAGTTTTGATTTTGTCTAATTATCCTTGATGCTAATATGGTTCCATCTTTGATGATGAAATGCCACAATTTTTCTTGTTCCAGGGTTTCACTAACATCATCATAGATTATAATGACATCATCACAAGTTTTACTAGCATCATCACGGGTTCCATTGATATCATCATAGGTTCTACAAAAGGTAGCATACAATATGGGTATCATAGGAATTTTCTCAAAAAATACTATTCGATGATGTAATTAAATCAGAGAATTTATTTCTTGAAAAGTCATATTTATCATTTGCAAAACATTGTATTAGGAATATTTCAAATAGGTTTTGAATCCCATTTTTAGATCCATCTACTAATTGAACCTAGATTTGGATCTTTCAAATTTTAGCACTAATTACCTATGAGTCTAAGTATACATCTATAATAAATTCTAGATTCAAACTTGAAATTGATGCAAAACTCGATATTAGAACCATCAAGGTTCCATTTAGCCTAGTTGCATTTTCCATATCTTGCAATTGTGTTAAAACTAGATCTAATTTTGCTACTCAAAATTAGAATAATTATAAACATTAGAAAAATACACATATACATTTACTAATGTTGATTTATCCATTAACAAGTTGCATAATATATAGGTATCATTTGAGAAAGGAATGTCCTTGCATTTATGCACTCTCCATAAATTGCTTCTTTTCTTCATTGTTTTTGCCTCAACATAAGATGGTTCCTTGGTTGATGAATTTACCTTCCAAAATTAGAAGAACTTTATCTTTCAAAATTATATCTAGATACATTTAAAATATAATTGTCTTTATCTTGTACCTAAGATCATTTCTAAAATTAAAACTAAAATTTTTTACTTATGTTCACTACAATCTCTTGGACTAGTTGTAGAATTCCTTTTATAGAATTTTTACTAATATGCAACTCAATGCTACTTAGTAGAATTGAACCTATAACCTAAGGTTACCAAGCCAAGACCATTACCATTAGGATAACACCTCATTGTAGTATCCCTCTCAATCAAAGGCACTACTATGCAAAATATAAATGTATGTTCTCGAAGAAATAAGAATTTACAAGTCAAATGAGAAGTAGTGCTACCTAATACTAAAAATAATGATAATTAATCTAAAGATTTGTAACACATATCTCATACACACTTCTATCCACTAATAAGTTACTAGAGTAAGAGTTAATAAGCATAAGATAATAAGTCTAAGACTTGTTGATTCAAAAACTTATTGAGTCATGGTCCCATGTCAAGAATGGAAATGTTGAAATCAATATTGAGCCTACAAAATTGAGTTGCATGCAAATGAAAATATATCAAAGCTAATAGAAATATTAATAATAAAAATATGTAAAATATAAGAAACCACAATGTTCATAAAATCATGATAGGCACTAGAAACTTGGAAAATTATAAACGAGATTATAATATTTAATAATGATTAAAATAATCATAAAATCAAATAGAGCACCTAGACATGGGTCACCATTCACACCACCTTGTGAGATTAATTAAGATTCAATACAGGTTATATGAACTTTATAAAATATAACATATAGTTAAATATCAATGCTAATTATTTTCTAGAAAAACATCATTGATATAAAGGATATTTTAGAAGATGAGACTTAAATCAAAGATTATGAAAAGGACATGTTTCCTTTAGATCTCGATTAGACAGAACTTTTGAATATCTCCTTAGCCTTTGTTGGGTATGGGGAAAGAAGAAGAGGTGGTAAGAAAGGGTGATGAGTTATGATTTGACTGGCTCCGATATTGGCGCCTTGATATTAGATACTTGATATTGGAGCCCAAGACATGATGTCGAATATCCGATATCGAGGGGTATATGTTGGCCTATAAATATAGCACTTGGGCTCACAATTTTCATAGAGTTTTTTTATCATAGTATAGTGAAACTCTTGCAATTTTTTTTCTCCAAAGATAGAATATTTTTTGAGTGCTTGTAGGAGTTTGAGTGTGTACAGACCTTTATTCGAGCATTGATTACTTTAGCACAACAATGTGATGGGAATAAAGATGAGCCCTTTTGATGATCCTTGCAGCACTAAGAATAGATTAATGTTTTTTTATGCATTTAATATTCATGCACTTTACTTTAATGCACTTAAATTAAGAAATTAATTTTTAGTTGTTAATGAACATAAGCATGACCACTTCGAACATACATGTAGCACTTGGTAACCCAGAAATGCTTAATGTTTGGTAACCTAACAGTGCCACATGCATTTAGGATGTGTCCAGGAAGAGTGAACAAGTACTTATGTTAGGCTATCTAGGTAGTAGATTATTTAGATATTAATTTCCTCTACCTTTTATTCTTGTTTTAGGTGATTACACTTATAAAATAGAAAATGATAAAAATCACATACCTCAGTTGCACTTAACCATAGACTTATGGCTCACGAGTAGAACTAGAAAGACAATAGTTGTTTTAATTAGATTTCACATCTTAGAACCAGTGTACTTGAGAACTTAAGGTTTGTAGAATTCAACTAGATTGTGCATGAACACTTGTGATTTGTATGGTTGGGTGTAGGGGTACCTCATTGCTCATCAAAGGGTAAAATGAACAATGACATAAATAGAGGGAAAAAAGAGCAAGAGGTATTAGAGAATACTCCTTTTTTTATTATTTTTTATTTTTGTTAGGAAGGATAGGATAACTACTAGACCTTATCATAATTAAAAACATATTGGATTGTTGATAAACATGGTCCTTATTTTTTTCAATAGAGAAAACTTTACTTATGATGCACTTCATTCTTAAGGTAGAATTCCAATCATATTTGGCTGATTAGCTACACTACTAATGAATAGAGTCCTTTCAAAAAATTTACCTATGGTGTAATTCAACCCTTGTGCATGTGCCTTTAATTCTAATCTAGGAGGGCATCATAGTAGGGAATCTAGGTGGTTAAGTATTCTTAAGTGGATTGATAAGTATCTAGTGATATTTTATAAGTTCATTATGAGCCCTATACTTGCAAAGTGTCATGTGCACCCTATGTTTGTGGTTCTATCATGTTCGATTGAGGCTTATGTTTCTCGGGCATACATCCTTACTTTTTATGTTATCTTTCTATGTTTTGAACATGTCTTGAATCTCCTAGGATATTTCTAATTTTTTTCAAGATCTTAGAAATCCTTGGAACATGTCTTCTTGGTCTTATCTTTTTCTAGGTCCTTTGGTTAAGTGCGTGTGTTACAGAAATGGGTGTCACCCCCTGTGTCAATGTAGAAGCATTAACACACTCCTTGCATCATTCAAGTGTAACCTTTGCTATTAAACTTCACTAGAATTATGAGTAGGAACTTTTAGGATGTGTTGATATATCTTAATTGACACCTAGGTATTGATGAACTTGAATTGTTTCATTGTGAAAACTATAAATACCTCAATTAACCTCTTCTTATATAACTTTTTTCACATTTGAATTTTTCTTATTTCTGATTTACTTTTGGCATTTGGCTTGTGTAAAGAGTTTCTTTTCCCTTGGCTAAATATGATTTCCTTATTTTTTTAATTTTTTTTTGTGTTTTGAGTCATCACTTTCGCAAGTATGGATAGACTTTGTTAGAATGCTACCTTACTTTTGTAGCTTGAAATCATTTGGTTGATGCAAAGTTTAGTGATTGGTATTGTGAATAAATCTCATGATTTTCTCTATGTTCTATGACTTGGATGCCTTAAGCTATAAAAAAACTATAAATATAAACTTCATGTAGATCTTACAAATTTATTTATTTATTTGTCATATGATATTGGATTGTTGTGAAAGATGGAAGATCTATCTTTTCATAAAGGAAAATGGTGAAAAAGAGTTCATGTATCTTAAGACATTTTGTTGGGATAAGGCTATGATGGTGATGATATTTGGTTGTAATGATTTACCTTAATTTGAGGAGGTCATAAATATAAAACATGGTGTTAGGCCATCAAGGTTGTAACTAGGAGCCATTTTATGCTTTCTATGTGAGCATTGTTACTTGTTCCATAAGGAATTACAATGCATATATGTTATTTATTACTTTTTTCTTATATTTATAAAATACATAGAAATTATAAAATATAAAATTATAAATATTCTTCTTCTCTAAATGTGGCAACACAAGTATCATATGTATTACAAGTACCATATTTCTTTTACAATTATTCAATGCAATGATATACACAAGTATTTTTGTAATTCATATTAATACTATCTTCAAAAGTTAACACCTAGATCACACTACATTATGTATGATATAGTCCCATTGACTACAGCTGGTAGGACTCCTATCAAAGAGCAACTCACTTCTCCTTGTTGCCCATAGGATAACCATAAATCATTAAACTTGAAGACTAGAGGTCTTGGAAGAGGAAAGATCTTTTTCTAAGGTCATCTAGTAATTATGGCTAAACATTCTCTTAACTTCACATCTTGCATTCATGTGAACATGATAAGAACATGATAAGTTAGCATAAATTCCATCCTTCATAATCCAACATGATTAATAAAATTATTATCTTTTGAAATAGGTTGGAAAGAATCATAGAATTATTTAAATATATCATATAAGGNAAATAAGTAAAACATAAATACACCCCAAGATTTATAGAAGTTTATAACTTAGTGTTACCTAGTAGAATCGAACCTATAACCTAGTGTTACTAGGCTAAGACCTATACCACTAAGCTAACATCTCATTGTTATATGAATTATTAAAATGATATCAAAATGCACATATAGATTTAATTATGATGCTAAATACAAAAATCATGAGAAACTAAATATGTATAGAAATGATTTTGGAAATGTAAAGAAAATATGAAAATGCAACTATATACATATGAAATGCATGGAAAATGAGAAGAAAGCATGCAACTAATGATCTACAAGGTGTCCACAAGGGGTACCTAAGTAGAAATGGTTTAAATGAAATGCATTAAAATTTTTGCAGTTTGTTTCATTGCAGATTTGCAACTATGTAAACATTGGTTCTAATAACATTTATGACTTGATATGGACATGACCACATAGAATAAAACTTATTTTAATGACTTCTTTGACCAAACACTCTATTAAATCATATTTTGATCATTTGTTAATATGTGAATAATCTTTTAATTATTTTTATTAGTTTGTTAGAGTATAATCCTAGGTCAATATATAATCATTATTTTCTTAAATTAATATGTCTACAGCTACAAAAGATCATGATGATTTAGTAAAGAGTTACAAATCCTACAAAGGATAATAGAGCACAATTTCTTAGTTCATAACATTTGGAACAATAATGGAAAGACCAATGAAGAATATATGAATAACAAGAATGAAGAATAATAAAGAACAAGTACACAATACTAAGATAAAGAAGTGGCATTGGAACAATGATCATAATAATGTTCATAATACATAAAAGGTTTCAAACCACAAGGATTTGTAAACTTTCGAAGGTAAAATGACTTATATTACAGAAGTAAAAAGAAGCATGAAAAAAATTCAAGAAGACATTACAAAACATAAAAGTTTGTAATCAGATCCCAAGAACCACAACCAAAAGGTTTAAGAAGTGATTTGATGTTAAGAAGTAAGTACTATAGGAGACAAGCAATCTCGATAATGTAGGATCTAGTTACTTAAAGAACAAGAGAATATCTAATTTGTACCATATGTACCTTGATTTGATTTCTTAAATAAGAAAAGAAGGCCATCCAGAAGATTATGATGAAGAAGAAAAAAGAAAAATTTACAAATAAGTATTTTGTAAAGCATAGTAAAGGGAAAGTTTATGAAGATGTGTGTTATAATGCCTAGTAAGCTAAAAAAAAGTGTCTTAGCCAAGTATAGAGACACAAGAATAGTGAATCTACTCCAAATATAGAAGTTCATAGTACATTAAGTTACAAACAACAGTTGTAAGCATTTTATAACCTTATGATGAAGGAGTAGATATAATTCAAAAGGAGATGCACTACTAGAGGAAGAGTAATACCACTAAAGAAAAAGAAGTTATTATGAACTTATCATAAGTAAACTTGGGAGATATAGCAAACCCAAAGATGATATTACAGATTATTAGAGCTAGAAACAAGTGCTAAGTAATAGAATTAGTACAACGTAACTCTAATTCTCATAATTGTATTCATAAGGAGCCAAGTAAGTATTATAATACCCATAACTGTCAAGACTACAAGAAGTAGTTATCATTATGAAGAGAGGTATAATTTTTTATTACCATAATATCAAATTTACTACCAATTATGAAAAGTGTGTCTTTCTATAAAAGATCTTGAGAAACTAAGAAACACTAACATGGTAATTAGAGTTGACCAAGAGACAAAAATCAAGCTTTAACACCTTTTAAGCTTTAAATTCTGAATGTTACATGTGCTTGAAATTAAATATTTACTAGTTGGTAAATAATCTAACAAAAAGTGATATGTTAGGAAATGTGGATTTATTGGTAAAATAGGTTCTCATGCATACAAAAGATTATATGGTATAGTTTTAATTAACTCTTTATAAAGAATTTGATTAGCTTATACTATCTATTTTAGTTGTTCATGCCATGTGTCAGGATTTTGACTTATCATTGTTTTTAATTCCATCTCATATAATTTTATTTGATGACTCTACTTAGCCATTACCTTGGAGATAATACTTAGTCACAACTTTGATAATAATGTTATATTCCTTAGCATAATTCATGAATTATATGGATACAAAAGCAAGTCCATTATTGGCTACTAAAGCTCAAGGGTATCCATACTTGGAAATTATATCATTTTCTAAAAATTGGATACCTTTACAAAATGTTATAGTCTTAGTAGCCTTGGCATCTAACCAAAATGTGCAATAATTAGTAGTTGTTAAGATAAATATATGCTGAATCACTAATGATGGATTAATGAATTCTATAGAATCTAAAGGCCATTGTGCAAATGGTCTAGTTTCTATTATAGTTTGTAAAATATTTGAACTTCTTAAATCTCTACCTTTAAATATTTGACATTATATACAAGTTTTAAGTAAGTTGTAAGTGTTATTGACCATAATAGGCCAATAGTAACTTGCTCTTATAACTTTATAAATTAATAATTGATAACCAATATGTCCTTCTTCATGTCATTTCTTCAAAGTATCATTAGCCTACTTTTGGTATAAACAATTAAGATATATTTCTTCAAAGTGTTTTCTAAATAACTCCACATTAATTAAGGTGAAATTAAAACATTTATATAATTTGTACTTTATTTTATATTTAGGTAGATACAAATGAAAATAATAAAAAGCTAAATAAAACTTAATATAGTCATACCAATAATATAATGGATTAGGAGAAAATGGAACATCATTTTCTTCTTCAATAGGTAGTATGTGAAGAGGCATTGACTCTTGATCTTGAGTTATATCAAGTTATGGTAAAATTGAGGCTTTGGTTGTTAGTTTGATAAGACTAGTTCCTCTCACTAATTTGGTGACTTTTCATTGAATATGATACTCTTGTAATTTCATAACTCACTTAGTATAATTTTTACTAGGATTTTGTAGTTTGGCTAATGCATTGGTGTTAGAATTAAGAACAATAACAAAAACTTTAACATTTAGCAAATAGTAGCTTAACTTCTTTAGAGCTTTAATATAAACCTATATTTTTTTCTATCGATGAATATTTTAATTTCAAATATTTCAAAGATATAGACATCAAATATATAGGTCTCTCACCTTGATCAATGATATCTTACGTTAAGATAGCAGTGGTAATAGTATCACTAAAGAAAGCATATAAAAAAATCACTCTTATACTAAGAAGTAGCTAAAATAGAGACATCTATAATGGCTTCTTTAATAGCAAGGAAAGCATTCTTTCATTGTGTTATCCAATGCATAGTAGTATCCTTAAGAATATCATTAATTGTTTG
>MNCI01023177.1:789-17546 GCA_015680685.1 Gnetum montanum | reverse complement strand
CGTATGGTGGAGTGTAGGGGTACCTCGCCACTCATCACTTGTAAACTTTCATGGATTGGTTTTTGGGCTGTACAGGATTACTTTCATCAAGGACCAATTTGCCTTGATCAATCATGCATTAAATGTCATCTTTCAAGGCCAAGCAATAGTCCATGTCATGGCCATGCAAATAGTGGTAGTTGCAGAACCAATCCAATCTGAAATTTTTAGGGATCAGGGGCTCATTTGGCATAGCCACAAAATTATTCCTAAGGACCTCACAATACCTCTCATGGCATTTTTGTGCATCCTTTGACATTTGTTTGTGTTGAATGCACCTAGCACCAAGCAACTAGTCTAAGAGCTCTGATAGCTTGATAGGCAAGGAGGTGTACTTTGAGCAATCTTTGCACTCAAAGTTTGGCCTTTGGGGAGCTTGCCCCATGATCGCTAATGATGCAAGTTGATTGGTTCCCGCAGTGCCAGAACCCAATGCCTTGTTGTTGGCCAGGGCCTTAGGTTCCGTGGCCACTAGCTTGTTGTCGAGTTTGGCTTCATTGGCCATAGCTACAACAGTTGTTGTGGCCTTCCCTTTTTCTTTGTCCTTTTTTATATGTACATTTTTGTAGGCCATATAAGCCAGGTCCTTATTGGCTTCCACCACATCTTGTATGCTCTTGGTTTGAGCAAAAGCTTGGCTAAGAGAGTGCAAGGCTATGTAGTACAGTTTTGACTTGATAAAGTCATTTACTGCATTCTTAAAGATAGTCAATAGGTTAGTTTTGGCTATCAGCTCACAAATTTCATTGAGGAAAGCACTCCAACGTTGTATGAATTTTTCACTGGCTCTAACACCCCTTGCTTAATGTTCATTAACTGATCTAATGTGGCCTCAGGCTTCAGGTTGTACTTGAAGCAGGTTATGAATTGGCTTAATAGCTCCTATAAAGTTGAAATGGAAGCTCTAGGGAGTGCACAATACCAATCAAGAGCTTTGCTAGTTAGGGACATGGCAAAGACATGAATGATTGCATGTGGCCATGCTTGCAAAAATAAGCACTCAGAATGGAAAGTTACTAGGTGGGCGTTGGGGTCCCCCTCCCCATTGTATTTTATAAATTGGGGGAGTTTGACCCTAGGATGCAAAGTTAGTGGCGGGACTACAAGACTGATGGGGTCATCTTGATAGAAGTCCATCACGTGAACTATTTCCAAGTTGGTTGCTTGGGCCGTTGTACCTTTTGATTATGGTATGGTATTGTCAAATTCGAACATAGGTATACTTTATCTGTCTGCCATATCTTCGCTAGGTGTTTATGGAATTATTATAGCAGGTTGGTCCAGTAATTAGGGGGACGATCATTCGGTTGCCTATGATACTAGGGCTGATGGGTCAAAAATTGGTTTGTGCCGCAGGTGTTGAACCAATTGGAGCAACCCACAACCTTGTTGTGGGCTATGCCACCACATGCGATGCTTGTTGAGTCTGCTATTGTGTGTACTACAGCATGTGTGATAACTGTGCCATGGGTAGAAAGGTCACGGCCCACCATGTGGTTGAGGCTTGGGCTGTCGTTGGCGGCACTACCAAAATGGTTGAGATAAATGGCATGTGACTCGTCTGTGGCTACGATATGGGCATGGTGTGCACATATTTTAGCATTGGTGTCATGGATGTCGATAGGGAAGGCTGTACAAACTATGAAGAGATGACAAAGTGGAAAGAAGAAGAAGGTCCTGCACCTTGTTGCACAAGCAGGACTTGGTGGCTAGCTACCATGGGCAAGGACTTAGGTTGTGGAAGTGTCACAACTGTCTCAAAGAAGGTAGAGGACTATGACTAGTGCAACACAAAAGTGGAGGCAATTTGTTGGACAGAGGCATAGAATGGGACACCACTCTCTGAATGGGACTCAAAATCCTCCTATCCATCTTGCAAGGACTCAGCACAGTTTGATACCGCATCTTGTTCTTTCAGACCACTCACCCTAATAAGTTGATCTAGGATCCACCTAAAGTTGTCGATGAGTGGAATGACCATGTCAAGGGTGGAAAAAAACTCTTCCCATTTCAATGAATGATTTCGAAATTGTTCTTTGCTTCTATTTCTTGGCGGTCTACAAGCCCGCCTAAAGCTTTGCACAAAGGAAATTGTATCATTTATCGTCCAACACCCTATGCTTAGGCGATTGATGATGTAGTATGAGAAACTGCCATTGTGGTCATACAGGGCTAAGCGGTTGCTCAATGTCTCCCACTTATTGAATGCGATGAGCCACCTCCATGCTTAGGACAACGGCCAAGGTGTTCACAAGATTCATGTTACTATTTAGAAAAACATAAAAAAAGAAGATGCTGGCAAAAAATATTGAAGTGCAAAAAACGTTAAAAGAAAATGGCTAAGTATGCAAACTATAAAAACAAGCCAAAATGACTAACTCTAGAAATACTATGAAAAAATGACTATCTCTAGCATTATGCTTGTTACGCTCTAAGGAACTATTATGCTCTGAAGGGTTGTTATGCTCTCCAGAACACTCAAAGCTTGACACAACGAACACAATTGGGCTTTTCGTCCTACGGCATTCCAAGGGAATTAACAACTGGGACCAATCTACACCAACCAAAATGTAGGTAACTCTTGCGCTGGCTTATGATCCAACTACTACTGTGGTAGGTCCGTAGGGGTATTATATCTACACTAGCTTACTATAGTGACGAAGGTGCAAAAAGCATGTGGGACTACCCTTGAATGCAGAAAGAATGGAAGGCCCTCCTTCTAATGCCAAAAATAGTGACATCCGAAAACGTTGATGGTTAGAACACCGAGAGGTCAATGGGTGTACAACCTAACCTAGAATCCGTGCAAGGGTCATGCTGGGGAAACAAAAATGAGGTGCCCTGAATGGTCTGGTTGATCAAATAGGGACTTACATGGTGTTAAAATGACCATTTGTAAAAGAAGTTTGTGGAGCGTTATGTGAAAACATCGGGACAACAAGCAAGAGTGTAGCAAAGTCCCAACCCGAAAACAATGACATGAGCATGCAAATGTATTTTCAAGAGTAAAAAAATGCAAGAGTTATGCTTAATATTAAAGAAAAATGCTTAGAAAAGAAATGAAACAAAGCTTGGAAATAGAGAAATGCACCGCCCCAAAACTGAGTGTAACTTTTGCTTAAACTGGAGGTGAGAATGGTACACGACATCAGGTAGGCACAGTGGTAGCGTGGTAGTGTAGTCATAGTCTCTAGAATGTTCAAGATGCAGAGCTAGTGGCTACAAGGGAAGCTGAACCTCTTGACTTGGCTTTTACCACATTCTGCAAGTGCATTGGTAGACTATGTTTCGGTAATTGCCAAGGTGTGAAGCTCAGATGCTCAGATGTAGGAGTGTCAGGGATGCTCAGAATTCTCAATGCTCTTTTGATTTGCCAAGCCCTAAAGTGCTGGTCTTCGGGGTATTTATAGGGCTAGGTTTACCATAAAATGCAAATTGGGTGCCACGTAGCATGTGTGCAGACAGGGTTACGTTGACATGTCATCCTCTCACCAGAGTAGCAAAGTATTACGCCCTAAAGGACAACAATGAATATCTAGAGATTACCGAATTGTGAACACACTGCCTGGACTACATGTACTAGAGTCTTAGAGACCGCAATGTACCTACAAACAATGTCAAAACAATGCAACTTAGAGACCACACTTTGGAACTATGTCTTCCCCATCTTTTAAGTAGGGTCAAGCATAGAGACAATTTTTGAGATCAATGGGGGATGCAAAAGAAATGCAAACCACTGATCTTGGTTGCCAGAGGGACATCAAAGTTGAGACAAATGTTGATGCCAAGTTTTAGAGGCTTTTTGAGGCTATCGAAGGCTCTTTCTTGATGTCAAGCTGGCTATGCTCTACAACATAGCACATCACTTAGTGAAATTTTGCAAAATTTTGATTTTCTACACTAGTTATGTTGGCTACGTTGGAGAGCGTAGCAGACTGTAGCAAGGACACTTTGACAAATTTTGATGAAATCTATAGTCTTCCTTCATGGCACACTGGCTACACTTTAGGGTGTAGCAAGATAGGCAACCTCAAAAGCTAGGAAATGTGCCAAATGTGTTTTCCATGTCGAGCTAGCTTGATAGACCCTCATCCAACACTTAGGCAAAATTAGGCATTGGAACCTGGGTCACGCTCGCTACGCTATGGAGCATAGCAACCTGAAAGATAGAAATTTTGCCAAAATATTTTTTCCATGCTAAGCACTTTTGACAAACTCTAACCTAGTGCTTGAGCAAACTAGCAACTAGGACATGTGTCAAGTTGGGTACACTTAGGAGCACAACAAGCATGATAGCCTAAGAGAAAAAATTTGTCAAACTGTTTTGTCCATCCTAAGCAACTCTTGACCACTTCTAGCTTGACACTTGGACAAATTGGTCATGGAAGTGTGTGCTACGCTGGCTATGTTGAAGAGTGTAGCAGGCAGACTGAGAGCATAGTAGGACACTTAGAAAAATTTTCATGAAACTGTTGCTAACACTTAGAAAAAATCTTGTAAAACAAGGCTCAATGTGTGCTACGCTGGCTATGCTGTAGAGTGTAGCACCAACACTTAGAAAAATTTGCTAAGCTTTGACACGTAGAAAAACTTGCCGTTGAACTGCAGAAGCCCGAAATTGGTGGTGTTTTAAATGGTACATTGACAAATGGTCTTTTCAAAATTAATTTACAAAATAAAACTTCTTATACTTCTATGCATGTTCATGCTAGCATTAAGAGATGTGTTATGAAATGATGAATCCTCTACGTTGTGGCATCGCAGATTAGGACATATCCCTATTGAAAGAATAAAGAGATTAGTAAATGATGGAGTATTTAGTACTCTAGATTTTACTAACTTTGACACTTGTGTGGACTACATAAAGGGAAAACAAAACAATATGTCAAAGAAAGATGCCAAAAGGAGTTTAGACATATTAGAGATCATACATATAGATACTTGTAGTCCAGATATGGATGCGTATGGTCAAAAGTATTTCATTACCTTTATTGATTATTACTCACAATATATATATCTCTACCTGCTTCATAACAAGAGCGAAGCTTTAGTTGCCTTCAAAGTGTTTAAGGCTAAAGTAGAGAAACAATGTCGTAAGCAAATAAAGATAATGAGATGTGATAGAGGTGATGAATACTATGGTAGATATACTAATGATGGACAAGCACCTAGTCCATTTGCTAAGTTTCTTCAAGAACATGGGATTGTTGCCCAATACACTATGCCTAGTTCTCCAGACCAGAATGGTATGGCAAAAAGAAGAAATTGAACATTATTAAACATGGTGCGGGGTATGCTTAACAGCTCCAAGCTTCCTAAGCCCTTGCGGACTAAAGCTCTCAAGATGATGGTGTATATATTAATTTGAGTTCCAACCAAGGTTGTCTTAAAGACACAATTTGAATTATGGAAACATTGGAAACCAAGTTTGTGACATATACACATTTAGGGATGCCCATCTAAAGTAAGAGTCTATAATCCACAAGAAAAGAAGCTAGACCCAAGGACCATAAGTGGGTATTTCATTGAATATGCTGAACATTCTAAGAGATACAAATTTTATTGCCCATCACATACTACTAGGTTTGTGGAATCAAGGAATGCTAAATTTCTTGAGAATGACTTGATTAGTAGGAGCAATAAATATTGTAACATTGTTCTTAAGATAGATCATACAGATGCTCAACCCACTATTTCAAATGATAGACTGATTATTGTGCACAATACACCTAGAGCACAAATGCATACTGAACAATAACCAATCATTGAAGTTCCACAAACTGCTGATCAAGAAGTAGTAGATCCAGTTGAACAACAGATACCAAAACCTATTGAACAACCTGTTGAACATCATGATCCTCAAGAAAATGATGAACCAACATTATGATCTATTAGAGTAAGGTGATTAATAATTCCTAGTGACTATATGGTGTATCTACAAGAGTCTGACTACAACATAGGAGTTGAAAATGATCCCGAAACATTTTCACAAGTCATGAGTTGTAAGGAATCTAACTTGTGGTATGATGTCATGAAAGATGAAATGAACTCTATGTCATCTAATGGAGTTTGGGATCTTGTCAAGTTGTCTGATGGTGTAAAAGCCATTGGATGCAAATGGGTCTTCAAGACGAAGAAAGACTCATTAGGCAACATTGAAAGATATAAGGCCAAACTTGTTGCTAAAGGGTTCACTCAGAAAGAGGGAATAGATTATAAGAAGACCTTTTCTTTTGTATCTAAGAAGGACTCCCTTCGTGTTATCATGGCATTGGTTGCCCATTTTGATCTTGAATTACATCAAATGGATGTGAAAACAACATTCTTTAATGGTGATCTAGAGGAAAAGGTTTATATGAAACAACTTGAAAGATTTTTCTCTAGTGATGGTGAGTAATTGGTATGCAAGCTCAAGAAATCCGTATATGGATTGAAATAGGCCTCCCATCAACGATACTTAAAATTTCATGATATCATCACTTCATTTGGTTTTGAAGAAAACATCATGGATCAATGTACATACCAAAAGGTCAATAGGAGTAAAATTTGTTTCCTTGTTCTATATGTGGATGATATCCTTCTTGCAACCAATGGTAGTGAATTTGGACATGAAGGGTATGGGTGAGGCATCTTATGTCATTGGCATACAAATCCATAGGGACAGATCTAGATGTATTCTGGGAATATCACAGGAAACCTATATCAATAAAGTTTTAGAGAGGTTTCGGATGAAAGATTGTTCACCAAGTATAGCACCCATTGTGAAGGGTGACAAGTTCAATTTGAACTAATGCCCTAGGGATGATTTAGAAAAAAGTCAGATAAGCAACATTCCGTATGCTTTAACTATTGGAAGCCTTATGTATGCTCAGGTTTGCACAAGACCTGACATTGCATTTGTTGTAGGAATGTTGGGCAAATATCAAAGTAATCCAAGTATTAACCATTGAAGGGCTGCAAAGAAAGACTACATGCTTATGTATAAATGAATTGACTCCTTAGAGGTGACTAGCTACTCCGACTCAGACTTTGTTGGCTATGTTGATTCATAGAAATCAACATCTGGTTATGTTTTTATGTTAACTGGAGGAGCTATATCTTGAAGAAGTGGAAACCAAACTTTGGTTGCTACTTCCACCATGTAGACAAAGTTCGTTTCTTGTTTTGAGGCTACTTCACATGGTGTATGGCTAAAGAGTTTCATATTAGAACTTAGAATTGTGAATTCTATATCTAGGCCATTAAGAATGTTTTGTGACAATTTTTATGGCTAAGAATAATAAGAGTGGCAATCGAAGTAAACACATCGACATCAAATATTTAACCATAAGGGAACACATGAAGAAAAACAAAGTGGTCATTACACATATAAGCACTAAATTAATGATAGTTGATCCTTTGACAAAAGGAATGCCACCAAAGTTATTTAAGGATCATGTAGTTCAGATGGGAATTGGTTCCATAATGTAATTTGTTGTACTGTTTTCTTATATGATTTGCGCATATAGTTATTAAAGAAAATCCACATATGGGAGGACCTAAAATGAACAGTGAATTTATTCATAAAGTTAAGTTACCAATAAAAAATTACATTTGAAAGATGATGCATTGTAATACATGGAAGATAATACTCACATTAAGAGAAACTATTGCCATGATTCATGTATTTATGGAGATAAGTGAGAGATTGTAGCATGCATTACCCACTAATACACTTCATGCATTAGTTAATCCATTAAAGTGGCCACCATGCCCACTAACACATTTTTATGAGTTAATTAATGCATGAAAGTGACCACCATACCCACTAACACATTTTTATGAGTTGGTTAACGCATCAAGGTGATCTCCATATCAAGTAACATATTTTTTACACATTGGCATTGGGTCTCTTATGGTAATCGATTCCATGGCCTATAAATTTGTTCTTGATGGGAGAACAAAGACATCACGAATCACAACAAGATTGCAGTTCCAGTCCCTTTCATAGATGCTTAAAAATTGCATACACCATCGTTGTAAAGCGCCCTTGTAAAAGAAGAATTAGAACACCAAATTTAATCCAAGGCATCAATGACTAGAGGTCAGTTGCATTTGCTCAAGAATTGTGCATTTCCAGTTATTTATGCATGTGAATTTCTGGTGCCATTTGCTTCCGCATTCTGTACTTTGATTACTTGTGTCATCTGATTTTCTGCACAATTATTTTCTTACAAAACATTCATAAAAAAAATATCTAGTATTTTAAAAAGAATGCCATCAAAAATAGGACCTTCTAAATTATTCTTCAGCCAAATAAAAATAGATTAGGAACAACTAAAATAATTGCTTACTAGTGAGGCTAATCATTTCCTTCTCAAGGGTTCCAAAGCCAATTATATAATAGAAAATTCCCAGCCAAATCATTTACGCTGTATTTCAATAAGATTTCACACTACAAAAATTCACATTCACCATAAGTGGCTAACATGTGTATGTCAGTTAATTGTTTCTGTACATGAAATAGACTGGAAAAGATAATATTGTCGAAGGTTCTTTCAGACACTTTGCAGTTGGTATGACTAAGCTCAAACAAATAACGAGATAAGCTCTATAACAGTTCAGCAAAAACTTAAACAGTACCTACATATATTGGAAAAACGGAAGAAGAGTTGCTCCAATGGACTTTCTCTGCCTGAGAAAAGGAAATCTCTAGCTCTGTGCAAACAGGATAACCAATCATTACTTCTATGTCTTAAAAAGAAAATAACTCCATCTATAAAGAGTCAAATCATGTGAAATAATAAACTGGTCATGAAGCTATAGCCATTAATAAAATGATGAACTGCATTTTCTATATACATAATGTCATAAACCATTGACAACAATGCTAAAATACCCACCTTGAATCTCATACACAACTTACAAGGACAACTCTTAATGGTTGAAAATGTTCCCAATTCTAAAAGCTCTGGTTGTTCAAACTTCTAAAACAGTATAAAAATCAAAACACTGAAATATTTTTTAAAAGATAAAATGAGCATGAAGCCATAATCTATTAAACAAATGAAAGTTGCATGTGAGAAAATCAGATTTCATTTTACTCAAGAATGTCTCTACAACTTTGCTGAGCCCGCCAAAATGACTTGCCCACAACTTCAAGAGGGCGATCCTCTCAGTTTGTACTTACAAACTGTCAACAAATTTTGCTTCCTATCAATCGATTAATTTCATTGTAGAAGTCACTCTGCAATGAATTATTGACATAAATGGACTATCACTTGATGTCAAATAGTAATGAACCAAGGATTGTTTATTCTTTCTGCTGTTATAACATGAAAACATCTCCTTTCATTTCCGTGGACTGGTGCAACCCTGGTTAATTTGGGAGGATATCAATGGATGGCCAGGGCGTTTAAATCCAGATGCATCAAACAATTCTATAAAATGTTGATCAGAAACCCGTGCTTTTGCTGCAGCAAAACGCTGGTATTCATCAAATACTGATGACAGGCACCAGTTTTGTACTTTTCGGAAGCAGCCGACCAGGCAGCCTGTTCGATGCTGTAGTCATTTTTCATCAACTAAACATATTAAACAAGAAAAACATTTAACAGAAAAAGGAGAAAGGATTTTTATTAAAAATACATACTTTTCCTCTTTTGCAGTGTATTAGAACTGGATGGTTTCTTGGATCTGTCACGTCACAACCAATCAATTATTTAAATAATGAGGTAATATATGGGAAAAATAGAGAACTTCGAAGCAATCTCCTTACCAAGCAAAACCTTCAGAGCTTCACGAATTGTATCCTCAGGTATGTTGACAAACGGCTCCTAAAGATCAAAAAGAATATACATCATCAATAAAGTAGGACTGGAAAACTGTTAATTAGGACTACGTTGAGAAACAAAGCTTAACTTTTTGTGTTAATAGCTTAATGTTTTCAACAAAAATGAAATGATTTACCATGCATAAAACACCCATTGCCAAAAGAAATGTTAGAACATTGCAACTTAATAAAAAATTTAGTGAATCATATTAGAGCCCAAACAAGTGTAAGAAGTCAATATACATGATGTTATTAATGGACAAAATCGTAGTGATAACTTAGTTATGAAAATAAACAACTCAAAGATTCTATCCGAGGGTCTGATTCAGATAACAAAAAATAAATCTGGACTCGGTTAAATTCCTACTAAACAAAATGCCAAGACTATGATTTATTTAAATTCCATCTTCAGAAATTGCTTTAGCTGAATACCTTATTACTGATGGATAGAAAACTAACAAACCTTTTTTCTTCTTCCTTTTCATTAAGTTTCGCAAAAGATAAAGTACATGATTCCAGCTGAACACTTCAAAAGTTGGAAACAAGGTAACAGCAATCTTTCTCTATAACAACCAAATAAACTTATATTTTTCATTTAAAAAAAGGGGAACACGAAATACGCATTTTGTGATGAAACAAAATAAGTCAATAGTTCGCAATGTTTCACTGAAAAAACATGTTTACAAAATACAAAATACAAAAAAAAAGGTTTGTTATCTTATCCAAATAAGTGACAATTCATACCCATGGCTCATTAACAAGGTAATTTTCTGATGACAGAAAAAAAGGTAACATCACAAAAGTAGACGATACTTACTTTATGTCCCTCTATCCCAAACTGGAAAAGCTTTATGTCATGCATATGCAAGAATTCATTATTAGCTTCTGGGTAAGGCTCCGGACAGAGATATCTGCAATTCATTGAAAATTTAGAGTTTCTTTCAATGTAACAACTATTTTAAGGGCCCTCACTAAGAGCACCCACAACCATAAAATAGAATAATTGCCTGGGCTTTTAACTTGTAAGCACCTATAGGAAATTGACATAAACCAACATTCTGGGAAGCATGCATGCGTACAAAAAACGCACCCACATAAACTTGTTTGTTTTATGTAAAAGTATGAAGACAAACTAAATTTTGCATCTAACTTATTATTTTCCTGCAGTATTAAATACAAAATAAATCAACACATACTTCAGAGTGATGCTTCTCTGCCAAGAATATAAAATAAATATCACTATAACAATCAAGACATTGGTAATGCTGGTAGAAGCCTAAGCATTAACGACTTCGTTACCACAATATACCTTATATCATCTCAAATTATGACCGAAAGAATTAACAATAAATAAAGACGGAAACATGCAGGACCACTCGTGATATCATTAAGAAACCATAAAACAAATAAGGCATGAAGAAAACTGAACAATAAATCAAATTATATCTTCGAAAACATCATTCGAAGAATTCCTCGCGCAAAGAACCATCAAATTATTCTTACGACTTTTCTATTTGCATCAACCGTGATAAAACCTTTAGAATTAACATATTTCTAACTTCCATTTACCTTCGTCACATTAAATTGCAGGAAAAAATAATAAGTAAATAACAATGTAAAAAAGCAGAAGCATGCTTGATACATTAACATGAGGAAAATTCTGTAGCAGGTAACCCAAAAAGAAATTCTCAGCCCTTCAACGTTTAGTGAAAATCATCAAATGTAGAACACGAACATGGGTTAGATCTTAGAACATCGAATTTTGGAGGATATCATTACGAGTAACATTTTTTTTTAAAAAAAAGGAAGAATTGAATAAATCATAAGAGAGGTAAGCCGCAATGAAAACGGCTCAGAACATCAAATGTTTCAGAAACATTGGAAACGAAATAATAACCACGGAACACACAAGCAAAATTTGGGAACTTAAAATTGAGGTGACTTTTATCAAAGGAATCACAAGACACTCACATGATAGACCGGAGGCGCAACGTCTCCAAGAAGGGGAAATTGATGGGGCTGGGAAAACCAGACCTGTACACCCCATTGTCCACCATTGAAAAATTAAGAGGAGGCACAAACATTCCATCATCTTCCGCAAGAGCACCATCTCCAAGTAGATACAAATTTTTTTCATGATCAGAACCATCACAATACTTGTGTTGTCTCTGTATCAATCCCATGATCCTTGGCAGCAAAATCTAAATCTAAATCTAAATCTAAATCTCTCTATAGCTGGTGCTGAATAATGGCCCCCCCCACCACACCCAAAAAAATTGCTGCTGCTTGTAGTCCCACAGCCCGGTTAAATAATAGCACAGAAAAGCGGGGATGTTGCAGAGTACTAACAGCCAATAGGAAACGATGATCAGGTTTCCCGCATAAGTGTCAGAGCATCCACTTGGAATGGCACATTCTGGGAATATACTCCTCCTGGTACCGTGAAACACAGTGTTCCTGATCCTTCTGCACACAATGCAACATCGCACAAACTACAAACATCTTTCCATCATCTTCGTCTGCATCTGCATCATGTACTTTTTCCGCAACTCCGTTTTTTATCACACCCAACAACAAAAAACACACAAGAAGGATCACAATTTTATTCTTTTTTCATTTTGGCATGTATCTTGGTACGCGGCGCGCTCCATTCATGCCTTCATCTCCGCCAATCCAGTTCAATCAGACAAGCGGAGCTCTCCATCTGCAGCACAATGCTTTCCCAATTGTAATTTTCTGCGAAACAATACCTTTGTCTTATGCACACAAAAGCATTCAATTCTATTTCTCTTCCGTCCCTGGATGGGGCTGGGACAAAATTTCCTAATATCCACCACCCAGAAATACAACAGAAAAGATCGTGCAAGCCCAACAATTTTTTGTTTTGTTTCTAGATCTCCAACTTCAAAATCGCACAACTGGCCAGTTCATTCTCTGTGCTGTTCGCCACTGATTCCGACGCTTCTGCCTGCCCATCTTAAACTTGGTGTGTTTTAGTTTTTAAGGATAATACCCAATGTCCTTTAAACTTGGTTAAAATTGGGTTTTGGGTTTTTGTTTTTGTTTTAAATTAAGGATAATGGCCAATTTTTGCAAGCAGTTGCACTGATTTGACTACTATGTATGGTATAATCCTTGGTCTTGTCCATAGCGTGAATGATTGACTGTACAAATCGTCAAAAAGGTGAGGTGAAAGGGATGGCCTCCCTTGATCAATCATCAATGATCCATCCATCCATTTGATGGTCTTTCTTTCTTTTCTTTCTTTCTTTCTGCCAATGCCAACCATCAAAACAAAACAGAGGCCTTCCTTTCGCCGTGGAATGGAATGACTTTGAATAGTCAAGTCGGTCACACCGCACCCTACCCTACCCACAGCACTACAATCCATCCCATTGATTAATAATAATAATAATAATCAATAATTTGAAAAGAGCCTTTCCTTGTCTCGCACAACCATCATCATGGGCTTGGCCTTGTTTTGGACGAGTCGCCGCCGTCACCCACTTGCACTGCCTTTTTAAATCCATAAAAAATAAAAAATAAAAAAAAACCGTTTTCCACCTTGTTGAGCTTTTATAGATTCTCCACTCTGCCCCGAAGCGCAAAGTGAATTTGCAAATATTTTTGTTTTACATTTATTTGATTATAATAAAGAATGGTTGGATGGCTGCATTACAACATGACCAAAAGTGGGGAAGGCACCACAGCAGCTTTATGGGGGCCTCATAAAGTTAAAAAGGAGGAGGGTTTTGAATATTCATGTCTGCATCATTTCTGTTGACCGATTCGATGAATTGATTGTGCGCCTCAGTTTGTGGACGGAAGTGCATCTTAGTACTGTATTTTCAATATTTCTTGCCTTGCATTGCGCTGCTACGGCTACGGCTACGTCTAAGCTAAGCTATACCCAAAAAGAGCGAATTCCAAGAGCCTGCACCTTCATTACATTACATTACATTACACTAGAGGCTGCTGTTTATTTTTACATTGTATGAAATAATACATGTGAGAAATGCTTGGTTTTACATACATAGGTTACTTCGTACGTGGGTGGCCAAGGTGGTTGAGACTCCATATTCAGCAATGTGTATGGTCAAATGTTTGCGTTCCAAGCTTGGGCTTGGGCTTGATTGCCAACACACGACAATCACATTGAATTGGCTGGATTCCCCGAGCAATCTTCTAGTGCGTATTTTTAAATGGTTATTCATAAAGATTCATAAACGAATTTCCAGGAAGGATAACATTCACCGGTGTGCAACTCATATTTTTTTTCTCAAGAAGAATCTCACGAGTTTATGAAATGCGCTCACGGCGATGTAGATCATTAGCCGGCTAGCTCAAAGAGGCCCCACCCAGGGAGGACAAGTTCCTTGTTTACAATCCCGAACAAAGAGGTTACAATAAAAGTGAGATAAAATGAAGTAATCAAAATTGGCGATGGAGTGAGGTAGGCAACATGGTAGGCAGTTAGCACATTCTTAGCAGGGAAGGGCAAGCCATGGGTGTTCTAAACATGCGCACGCGAGGAAGAAATCCACGATAAGGTTGCCCTATTGAGGTGGGCACCATTCCACAAGTTGATTGACTACATATGCATATAACACTCGTAGGCGAGAAGAGCATCAAGGCAAAGGGCAATACCTTGTTGATCCTCCAAGAACACCCAAGTGGAAGCACATTGGTTGGTAGAGTAGAATGATATAGTTACAATGATTAGCTTGGGGCTCTTCGAAGTGTGGGGTTGGTAGGTTACTAGTCGTCTAAGGGCTCAGGCTAGGGGCTTTGAGGGCAAGGGTAGGGTAGCAAATGTAGCAATGTGTGGACCATGGATGTAATGTCCCCATTTCCAAATGGTGTTGCTACATAATGAAGACGGTGTCTTCTCATAATTAATCTTGAGCTTAGTATAACAAGACCCAAAAGATCAAGATGTAATTAAGATATGAAAGGCAAGTCATGGCCATCCCTTTTGGCAAGTTGTAGACCTAAACATGGTGGCTATGCTAAATTGCCTTTAAGGGATAGATGCCAAACGAAGAAAACCCTAAGGAACGCTCTTAGAGCATGATCCAAATACTCTATTCCATATCAATCAAGCATTCCTTTCCTTTTCCTTATGCATTTTCCCTGTTATTTCCTTTACACATAACGTTGAATATTACATATATTTGACATTTGCTATGCTATCATCGTGTGCCTAATATCTAATATAATGTATATTTTATGTTTGCCATGATATCTAGGAATGGGATGTCACAATTGGTATCGAAGCAAGCCACAACCCAAGAGCCATTCAAAACCATGGGCCAACTACAACCTGATGATGAACCATAAATCCACAACACAAAGAAAGTCATTGATCATCACTGGATGCATCATATGTTTGAGATATAATCTAGAAGATACCTTTCCATTCATTTCATGAACAATGGATTAGACATTTACAAAAGACATAAATTCCACCAACCAACAACATTCTTTCATGGGTGATGAGTGGCAAGATACCCCTACACCTAACCATATGAATACGAGCATTCATGTGCGATCCAATCAAACTCCAAGGATTAAGTGCTTATGCGCTTACACAGAACAAGGATGGGTTATGCGAGCATTGTCTTCCCAAGCTTACTTGTAAGGCATGATTGTCTGGTTAAGTAAACTTGAGGTATATGATTTTTATACTTTTTTATGTTTTATGTTCCTGGTGCTTAAAATGGAGGAATGAAATAATTGAGTAACTAATTTCATTTAACTAATCAACTATGCTCTAACTAGTCCTAACACCAGCATTCGTTCCCACTCTCCGGACACATCCTGAACTAGTGTAACACTACTAGGATTACAAAACGCTAGTCATTGCTAAGTTACCAAGTGTTCCACGTATGCTCGAAGTGATCGTATTGAGTGTACTAATTCGTTGACAATTAACAAGTCAATAGAAATAACATTAATTAACTAATGAGAGTAGAAAATAACAGTAAATAACATTTAAATGAAATAATTAAGCTATTCTGAATGTTGCAAGGTTTATCACAAAGTTTGTCATTATTTCTGGACACAAGGTGTGCTCAGGTACACAATGCTCGAATAAAGATCCGTTCACTCTATGACTCCTACTGCGGACACTCAGGAATAATTCTAACTCTGGAAGGGGAAAATTGCAAGAGTTCGGCTGATGAGTGGCAAGGAAACCCTACACTCAACCATACAAATACAAGCGTTTCACGCACGATTTGGTCGAACTCCGCAGACAGGCTAGTTGTGGTATCTAGATAGTTACTCGTTGATCGCAGTTCGCTGTCTTCCCACCTAGACTAGTATTTGCTTTGTCACGTATGGTTTAGCCCAGAGTGAGCTGTATGATGTGGTTTCTAACCTAGTGCTACTCCTAAAGGCAATGGAAAATAACTTTAATTAAGCTAGGAGGAAAAGGGAGAGAGAAAGCTAAGCTAAGAGGAGATAGGGAAAGAGAGTCTAAACTAGCCTAAGTGCAATGAGCATCCATTCCTTAATCATCTGTACACATCTTGGACCTTGTGCATGACTACCACTAGGATTACCAAGCGCAAGTCCTAGGTACGCTACTAGGTTACCAAGTAGTCACACTTAAATGCTCGTGATTAAGTTGTACTCATTCTATGTTTAAGGAGTTTAGGGTGAAGAGATATTAACTATGAAAGTAATTGATGAGACGCGACCTGCATGTGCCACGATATCGCGTACGCGATATCGCGTCCCGCCGTCATATCTATAAATAAGAGGCGGCACTCCCTTCATTTCCAAATCCTGGCTAGAAGTAGCAAAGCTCTGGCAGATTGATCACTCCAGAGTTAGAATTTTTCCCATGTGCCCGCAGTAGGAGTCCTAGAGTGAACGGCTCTTTATTCGAGCAGCTTGTAAC
>MNCI01023176.1:123128-135311 GCA_015680685.1 Gnetum montanum | reverse complement strand
AAATTCTCAGTCAACTGGGAAGGGCCTTACCTGGTTATCAAAGCATTCGACAACGGGGCATTCAAACTAGCCGACATGGATGGAAAAGAGTTTGCAAATCCAACCAATCATCTGTTCCTCAAACCGTTCTATACATGAATTCGAACTCAGGTACGCGACAGTCCTGGAATCATGACTATAAACTGATACCACAGAACAGTCCTGGAATCATGACTATAAACTGATACCACAGAATAGTCCTGAGTTACGACTTAAAACTGACGTCATCATTGTCTTGGTATATGACAATAAACGGATACCCTACAATGTCTGCAAATGACGATAAACTAGCACCCCTCTGGCATGACAGTAAAATGGCACCGTCAGACTCCTCAGAGTCCGCTAAGACTATAAACTGGCACATTCATCTGCGACTCCCCATCTCATAGCCCCCTTCATTCGTCAGAATCATTACATCCTTCATCAGCATCGTCGACATCCACGTTCAAGACTCAGGGTCGCCCCAGTACTTTTGTCCGCCTGATCTAAGCTCATTAATTCACTCATGATTTTCTTGTCTCTTTGGAGTTGTGTTTGCAGGATGACGCTCAGGAGTTCTCGTACGAGGTTGCGTTTAATCATAAGTAGCAAGATGAGGCAATGTCCATTTGTTCACCTGGCAAGACTAAATCGAACCGTTAACCCGCACACTCCCATTCCCCGAAAACCCACTATCTGTCTACCAAACCATTGCACACTGCGAAACATTACAGCAGTCGTGACACACAGAACGCAAGATTCGTGCATGAGTACAAGGACAAAGCTTAAAAAAAAAAACGTACTCACGTCAAACGTAATCAAGAAACATCCTATCGCATGGCTTTGGCTCTTTGCTAACAGTTTCCCCAAAGAAAGGAGCTGTTCCTCCAAAGAATGCAAAACATCACCCCGTGGCTTTGGTCGTGACAACTGTTTCTCCTGAAAAAACCACCAAGAGCACCGTTCCGCCAAAGGATGCACATGACATGCTTGAATTCCGAGTCTGCCAAAAAAATGGCTATCGACAAGGACCGACATGCCACACACCTAAGCACCCTTTTTTCCAGCATGATCCCTCGGGCAGTCACCGATCCCCACGATCCCTTTTCCCCTGTAAATTACCAATCTCGCCCTTCCAATACCATCCACCACCGAGCACGGTACAATGATGTCTGGTCAGGTGACAAAGAATAGAGCTTTTGTCAAGTTGCTTGTGGTGTTTTGCGCTTCTTTGTCAACGCTTCTCGGGTCGATTCCTCCAAGCGTCAACAAAGAGGGGCCAATGAAACACCACAAAAATCTGTGAGTTTAGCGTCTGTCCGATAAGAAGCAGATCCCCATGACCCACAGGCCAATCTTGGAAGTCGAAATATCCGGTTAAGTGTTGTGCCAGCGTCTACGCCCAGCGTTCACGCCCAACGTCTACGCCCAGCGTTCACGCCCAGTGTCTACGCCCAGCTCTTCAGCGTACACGCCCAGGTACGGCAGAGGCACATGCTCGATGACAGGATTTCCAATGGCAACATGAAGATTACACCGAAGAGCAAGGATTGAAGCAAGTGGACATCCTTCGGCGTATACGCCCAGCATTTACCAGTGTATACGCCCCAGCGTATATGCCAGTATCTATCCGTCTACGCCCAGCGTATACGCCGGCCTGTTGTATAATGTATACGCCCGGCGTATATCATGTTTCTAAATTGTAACGCCCGGTCTACACACCACGTGTCTCCCCGTCCACTTTTCCCGGTAACCCTATCCCTATAAATAGTCCAATTTTTCACATTTACCAGGCCCGCAGAAATTTACCAGAGCCGACCCAGAGCAATTACATTGCTGAAACCCTCTACTCTTACGCTTACGCTGGAAGCCCTGCATGCTGCACGCTGCATGCTGAGCACAGTCCGCGCTTTGCCTACCGTGTCAGCCGCCTGCACCCCTCCGTCCACTGGGGCTTTACATCCGCCTTGTGTACCTACACAACTACGTTAGACCGGTGCACAACATTTTAACTCTATAATCCATTGTTTACGCTTGTTACAAGTCCTTTTACAGTTTTATGTTAATTTGGCCCGTGCCCCGTTTACGGCTGTTTGCGTTCGCGCTCTGCACTCTGTTTGCGTTCGTGGACGCCCACTGTTTACGCTTGGTTCAAGTTTTGCAGTTTTACGTCAATTTGGCCCACGCTCCGCTTACGCCTGTTTGCATTTACGCTCCAGCAGCGTCCGTGTACGCCCACTGTTTACGCTGTTTGCATTTGTTTACGCCCTTTGTATTCGGTTACGCTGTTCACGCCTTATGCGCTTACGCCGGGACTTGTTCCGTTTACGCTGTTCACGCCCAACATTGTTTACGCCCCTCTACGCTTACGCCGTCTGCGCCTGTTTCGCCCTTTATGCCCCGGTCCACATATAACCCAGCGTATAACACCTCCGTGGCGCTCGGGGAAGTCCTTGTTTGATCCGCGTGCGGACCATTCAAGGCACTCTGCCTTTGTCCACTCCAGCTCGCCCTCAAGCGGAGGCAGGATCAACTGTGCCTTCCCGCTGATCTTTCGGTGCCCGCAACGTTTCAGCCTCGCACCGACGATTTCGGTCGGCACAGTACTTAGGGAAAAAATACCAATTTTGGCACAATAAAGAAGAAGGCACCATAGTTAACAATTGTGGTGTGTGTTGATTTCTCTGTTCAAGCCATTTCAGAAGAATTAAACCTTCCAAATATAGGGCCAAAGGTTGCTCAGAACTAGTTGGACACTTTCAGAATCAAGCAACTTAATAAACTGTTGACAAAGAATAAAAGGGTGGTGGAAGAAAAAGAGAAGGCTGACTAGGATGCCTCTATGGCATAAGTGCAATCTTATGCACACACCAAGGCACTCAAGGCCTTATAAGAAGAAAACAAGCAGCTTGTTGCAGACAACCTTTGGTTGACCATTGTGGAAAAGCAAAAGAACATTCTTGAGAAAAACTTCCATCAATTACGAGAACAATTCATCCAGGTCAACCAAGATGTAAGCCATTTAGCCAGAGAGAATTGAACCCTCTAGATGGAGGAGGTATGCACCATTCATCAAAAGTCAACTATTGAGATAAGCGCATGGAAAAATGAGGCTAAATAGCATGAAAAGCTGAAGGAGCACTTCCAAGATCAAGTGGGGATGTACAAACAGATCCTTGAGAAGGAGATCCATATGGCCAAGGCCCACATCAATGCTATCAATGTTCAACACACTGACTGGCGAGCCATATTGGACACATATGTCTTTGCCCACCAAGTGGAAGTTAAGAGCTGGGACCTGCAGAGTTAGGATTTGACAGAATACATGGAGTTGGAAAATCTAAGATATGCCAACCTTGCCATGTTAATTGTAGGACACCCGAGGATAGAGCTTGAGCAGTAGGTAGCAACCACCCACATCAAATACGAAGTAGAATTTCTAGAATGCAAGAAGCTGTTGGAGAAACTGGAAGTTGCAAGTTCTGAACTTGAGGTGGTGAAAGCCAGCTACCAAGGATAGAAAGGTGTTGCAATGGACTTGGCTCGATGGCTAGCAGATTTTCAAGAGTACAAGGATAAAGCTAGAGCATATGAGAAGGAAAGACGGGTGTTTGTGGCTTGGTATGTCAAGGACAATCAAATGTTTCCACAACTACCTTGTCCATGGGAAGTGTCGACTCCGTTAAACATTGGAACATTAGCATGGATGACACAAGACTCACGGACTAAAGAGGAGAAGCTCTAGGCCATACTTCAACATCATCAAGCCTCAAAACCTAAAGCACAAGACAAAGGGAAGGCACCAGTGGAGGAGCCACCACCACCTGGAAGTACATGAGTTCCAAAATTTTTGTAGTTGTAGCACATTCTGTGTGTTGTGTCTTTGTTTTTTTTTTACTTCACACTATGGCATAATACCATTTTTCCCATCTAATAATCCCATACCTATCCACTGTGTAATCACTGTAACTCGAGGACAAGTTTTCATTCAGTCGTGGGGGTATGATGAGTCGTCATTTGGGGCACCGGAATATCACACATGTGATATCACAGTGGTGATATCGTGTACGTGATATCGCATGCCTAATCGCGATATTGCGTATGTGATATTGCATGCCCAGTCGCAATATCGCATACGTGATATCACAGCCTATCTCAATGTCTATAAATAAGAGGCAGCTTTCCCAGTTTTAGTCACTTAGATTTAGACCCTTAGCTAGACTCTTGCAGTTTTTCCATTCCAGAGTTAGAATATTTCTCAGTGTATGCCTACAGTGTGGTGATTGTAATTGTACGGCATCCTTTATTCAAGTGTGACGTACTTGGACATGCACATGACTAGAAATAAAGATCGAGATTACTTCATCATTGCAGCATTCACTTAGCTTAATCATTTAATTAATTTTTATTTACTGCTTTCCTAGTTAATCTCTCTCACCCTTATCTCATGTTAAAATGCAGAATGAGTATGACTTGATTACGAGCACTTAAGTGTGACTACTTGGTAACCCAGTAGCGTACCTAGGATCTGCGCTTGGTAATCCCAGTGGTAGTCATGCATGAATTCCAAGGTGTGTATGGATAATTAAGGAATAGATGCTCATTACACTTAGGCTAGTTTAGATTCTCTTACCCTTTCTCTCTCTTAGCTTAGATAATATTAATTTTCATTACCTTCAGGAGTAGCATTAGATTAGAAAACCATCATACACCTCACTCTAGACTAAACCATACGTGACAAAGCTAATACTAGCCCAAGTGGGAAGACAACGAACTATGACCTAAGGCTAACTCTCTAGATGCCACAACTAGTCTGTCTCCGAAGTTTGACCAGATCGCACGTGTAACACTCGTATTCATATGGTTGAGTGTAGGGGTACCTCACCAATCATCACTTAGAGAGAGGAAAATCATAAATAAAATAAGTTATGTTTATTTTATACTTAAAACATAGTTTATTTTCTTCTTGTAATCATGTGTCCTAGATTTCTATTAAATTTCTTTCTCTTCTATTATTTTACTTATTTCTTAGTTAATTTCTATGATTCTTAGGTTGTTAGGAAGTTATTACTAGAAAAACTACATTCAAGAAGGCTTAGTTTAAGATTTAAAGGATTTAAAAATTTAGAAGAATAATTTTGATGCTTTGGTTTATGGATTTTAAGGCTTTGAAGATTTTCTTGATTTCAAGTAAAATTCTTATCTTCTTTGTTTCTTTGAGATCATTATGCATTCTCATGGGCTTTTATTGGAAATGTATAAATTCCATGTATTCTTGAAGAGTTTCTATATGGTTAACATTAATGTTTGATTATCATAATATGTGAGAGATTTAGATTGATGTGATTGGAATTATGATTGATGGTCTTGATGAAAATAGAGCTTCATTATCGATCTCTAAATTTTGAGCATTTCATTAATGTGTTTGCATATTACTTAGGCTATACATATGAGTTATTAGGTATTTGTGAATTTTCTTTTATTATGTTTTTTCCATGTGGTTACAAGTTAGTAAAGGTTTTAACATGGTCATAGAGAAGATACACTAAAGTTATGTAGAGGGGCTTAAGTCATAATGGGATCATAAATAAGGGCACAAGCTAAGTATATTTATGATGGAATCATAGTATAGTTGTAATGAATTTTGAATTTTGGTTATTTTTTTCATTATTCATACAAAATCAAGAGGCTATTGTGATAAGGCTCTAGTTATATTTTACATAGGGTGGGAGTAAAACATGAGTTATGATATGATCATGATGAGTAAAAAATTGGTTTTTAAAGCAACTTATGAGACTGGAGTGAGTAGTGGCTAGGTCATGGTCCTTTGTAATGAACCATTACAAGTGAGTCACGAGTTACAATCCAAGTCACAACTAGCACAAAAGTAATGTGTGTACCTAGAAATTGAGCTTATTAAGAATGATGTATTATGTGATTGAATAACGAGTCATGAGAGTGTCTCTACTTTATCCACAATGTCATAGCACTAGCCTTTAGGATTTTCCATTGATGGTATTATATTGTGTATTTATGTGATATTTATACATGCGTATCAGTGAATTATTCATTAAAATGTATTAGCATGTGCAATCTATTCAATATGTAATATGTGGAACATTGAATAACACATGTAGCGATGGCTACTTGTGGTCATTGTTTATGCTATGTTGTGATGCTATTATGATATGAACATGATGTGGATTTGTAGAATCAAACATGAGGATGTGGACTAGTTGATAATGAGATACCCTAGAGGGAAATTGTAAGTCCATGCTGCATGTATCAATGAGGCTCCTATCTCAATTCTTATACTAAGAGGATGGGTATATACTAGGCTAGTGGCCTTGGAACAATAGAGATATGACATGCACTATCACTAGTTATGATTGTTGATGATGAAAGGCCTACATACATTTATTGTTTATGTGTACTCATGAAAAAGAGATGTTGGCTATCATAGGGACTTTGTGATTATGAATCCTTAGATCACTAGATGTCAAGAATATAGGATAGCTCATGTGATGTATTTGTGATGATATGTTTGATATGAGTGAGCCTAAATATTACATGTTATGGTTCCTTGGAGCATTGGTTGCTAGAGAATTTGGTTATGAGACATATTTATGATTAAGATCTATTATATGATGTATGCATGATAGAAGCCTCATATTTGATGGGTATGATGACTCCTTATGTATAGTATTCATATGATGTATATGATGATAGGAAATGTACTAGACATATAGATTGTTATGATGTGGTGTTTTATGAGATGGAAATACTATGCATTGATCATGAAGATGTTTGTAGCATGAATAAAGATTAATGATATATATATATATATATATGTATGTGTGCCATGTGTATGTTTGTGCATGTGTTTCATGGTTGCCTATTATTTGTGTTCTAGATTTGAAATTATGAAGTGATTTATGGACTTATGTTTTGTTTTATGATATTTTTACCTATTTTGATGATTTTATTGGCATGCTTTACACTAGAATTTGATTCTTACCTAAGTTGGGCTTGGAATGGATCAGTAGGATGTTAAAATTATCATATTAATACAAGGGATTCCTAATTAATGAAAGCATAAACTTCAATATAAGAAAAAAACATTTCTTTTTCAATAGAATTAGGAAAATATATTAATTCAAAGGTAAAATATGTATGTTTTGTTATCCCTCATCATTTATAGATTTTTAAATATTGATGAATCAATAGTAGATAAAGTGAAGACATTATATGATATATCTTTCTTCACTAAATTTGACATTTTTAGTATTGTTAAGACATGGGAAACTATAGACTCCATACTATAGACTCCCTAGAAATTTCTATTTCAAGATTTACTATTTTATCTTTTACTTATAAAAGAAATGTAGATTGTGGAAGATCTTTTTAAGGTTTGGCTATTTTTGTTCGAAACTATCTTTATAAGAAAGTCAAAATTAATAAGATAATGAATGCAGTTAGTATGTTTGGCTAAAAATGTTACAATAAAAAATTTCTTTTATTTTTAGCTTTTTGCTACTTTCTACCTAGAGAAGCTACTCTCTATGAACAAGAAGGTTTATCATAGAACCTTTCCTCTCAGCCCCTTGGTATGAATATTTCTAGTTTTATTCAAAGAGGAAAAATTTACATATGCAGTAACTTTAATGTTAGAATTAGTTTTAATTAGATCTCTATTAGTCACTAAAGTCCTTAAGATTTTTTGGAATATGAGAAAAGTATAGAATGGATTCAGTTCTCTAAAAATAAACAATTTAGTTATAGAGAAAAAAATCTATTAGAATGGGGATATGAACTAGATCTATTAGTTCTAAATGACATTAATAAATGTCCAAAACACATGGCTTCACTTTTGTAGGATCATAAGATAGCTCCCATATTTATTTTCTTCATTTTAGCCAAGACAATATTAGTAGCATTAAATGTTTTAATGTAGATATAGAAATAACTAAATCTTTCTATTGCCCTTTGCACTTCATGTTATTAATAGATACACAACATATTAGATATTTCAAGAGGTGAAGCACTTCAAAATAATTATAAAAATGAAGGATGATTTTCAAAATGAAATTCAAAGAATTTGCAATCCATGTGTCAGTCTTACAAAAACTCTAACTATAGCTATCATATATATATTTTTAAAGGCCATAATACAAATAATCAACAATGGTTTGATAAAAAATGTAAGATAACTAAAAATTTACTAAATAATTAGAAGTCATGAAAGACTATCAAGGCATATAAACACCTAATTTAAATTATGAAGAGGGAATTTATAAAACAAAGATAGAATAGTTATTAAAAAATGATATAGAAAAATCTCAAAAAATTTTAGCATTTATTTTAAAGCAAGAGAAGAATAGACTATGATTTCTCTCTCAAAGATATTAAAAATTTTTATTAAGATTTATTTCATAGCAATGTTAAGATAGAATATTTTCATAATGGTAATACATTATTCATTACTTTTGATTATACAATGTAGGAAATAGAAAAAATAGTATTAGGAAAAGCTATTGATGTAAATAAATTATATGTAGAAATGCTTAAATGGGAGGGCCATTGGTATAGAATGTCATATGAAAGAAGTTAAATTTGACTAAGTATAATTAGAAATGGAATGGTGCATCAGTAAAGAAGTTATGCTCTTTAAAAAAAGAGAAAAAAACATATAAATAATTATAGATTGATTGTAACAAGCAATAATTTTTTTAAGATTGTTGGCATTATTCTAGAATTTATGTTTGAAATATGAGCTAAAGAAATAAGATACATATAATTTCCTTGGCAAGATGCAAGTGACAACATACTACTATAGATCATCTCATCACTTTAAAATATTTTATTGATAGAGTAGAAGATTCACATAAGAAAACTTTTATCTACTTTATAAATTTTTCTAAAGCTTATGCTTTGTAGATTTGTTTTCTAAATAGTCATATAAAACCTTCCCTCTAGGATAGGAAAAGGATTAGATCTTTTGCTCTTTAAAAAGTGTTATCAAGTTTTTACTTCTTTTTAAAGGCTTTTATAAATTTTTTTTAAAAAAATTATAGAGTGATACATTCAAAATTACAACTAAAGAATAATATCATTGTGAGAAAACAAAGGAAGAACATGAGCTAAATAATATTTATAATAAACTATATTACATTAAAATTTTCAAATAGCATAATAAACAACAAGACTAAAGTAACTTTAATTGTGAAATAAAAATATTTGAAGTTAAGGAATATCACTAAATAAAACTTATTTAAATCATGCCCTATAACTATGCAAATATGAACTACACCAAGACCAAAAATTTCAAGCAAGAGAACAAGTAAAGAAAAGTAGCAGATGAATTAGTTTTCCATATTATAGGAGAACATCTAGGATCATGAACATCTACTTAAGAGAAATAAATACTAATAGGAAAACCTTGATGAGTCCAATACCATAAAAAAATACTCAAATTTTAATGAAATAGAAGCTTTCCATATCTTCTAAATCTCACACTTCCATAATTGCACATTATGGTTAACATTTCAAAGATAATTGAACCTTAGCCACGTACTAGTATTAGAACTAATAATAGTATAAGAAAGCTTGGATTCGAATGGATAAAACTAAATGATCATTGATCCATAAAAAAATCATAAGACCATAATTAAAATCCTAAATAGTTAAACTTCTATTTAAATTATACATAGGATAAAGAAGTGGACTTTTTAGAGGCATTAATATCATAAAGAATCTAACATACAAACCAAATAATTCATTGATTATATATGTGAAGAGATGAAACAAAAGCAATGTTAAGGTTACTAAATGTACTTCAAAGATGAAAATACTTGATAACCCATGGTTCATTATTAATAGGAAGTCACAAAGGAGATAAGTGGACATTGAAGCAAGAACTATGAAATTATTTCTCATGAGAAAATATACAATGAAAATAGCTCTTAAGAAAATCATTGATGATAAAAAAGTGTAAAATTAGTATTAATATCAACTTCTAGTTAATTAATAATAAATAAACTAACTTTACGATTTAAGATGAACAAGTTTTCTACATGACTCTCCTTTTACTCTAAACTAGAAAAGATGATTCTTAATCTGAGTACTTTTGTATTATGCGTATTCCATTTTTGTTTGACAAAGCAGATATAACTAAGTCATTGTTCAAGATTCATGTTAAGGTGATCATCTTGAAGAGTAGTGTTAACTTGTTGAATATCATCAAAATTTGTTTTCCTAGTTTTCGTTTGTCTCTTGACAAATTACTTATCCAACTAATAACCAAAATTTCTAACATGATGTATGGCATAAAGCTACAAAATAATCCAACTAGAATTACTAAGAAGTATCATTTTAAAATTTCATAGAAATTTTAAAATATGTTTTCTAGATGCAAAAAAAGAAATTTAAAAAGAAATTCTAAATTAAAAGAAATAGAAAAATGATTTAGTAATATTACAAAAAATTGATTCAATTAGTAATTATGATCACTAGCTTAGCTATTGATGGTTTTAATGTTGAGTAGAAGAACAATGTTAAAAATGTTGTAACTTCATTTAGGGTTTAAGGTTCATCCTAGCTTATGGATGAAAAAATTTGTAAATAATAAAATTCATGATTTTTAGATGAAGAACAAAAATATGCATCCTTCATGATATATTCTTGTTCTTAGCATTTCTTAGTTGGTTAAGCATACAATTTGTAGTATTCAAGTCATAGGTTTGATTTTGATAGGTATGCTAATTTGACATATCATTATGTTTAATGAAAGTATCCTAAAAGTTTATATCAATTGTTGCACTGGAAAAAATTGGTGATAGAAAATAAAAAATTCAAAGTGAAATAGTTTAACCTTGGATCCCAAGGGCCTCTAAGAAAGAGGATGTGAGGTGCCCTAGATAGTCTTGCCAATCACCTATGATCTTAGGAAGTGTAAAAGGTGCAATTAAATTTAATGGAGAATGTAGATTTAACCCAAGAGAAAGCACAAAATCTTGATTTGAAATAAACTTGCACAAATAAATGAACTACCAATTTTATTGAACTAATAAAAATGTTGCGAGAACATAGTTCAAATGTGTACAACTATGTGCCTAGATGTGTAACGAACTAACTAAGTGACATTTGAAGTCTGGTGAAACTAGCAAATTTTTTCCTATAGTCAGCTACACAATCTAGGTGCTTCCAAGCTTCAATTTTTAAAACTCCTTGCTGGTTCTCTAGTACAAATATGTTGCATTGGTGTTGAAAAATGGTGGAATGGCTACTAGACTCTTGGCAATGTGCACTATGCTAAAAGTCTTAATGTTCAACTCCAATGCTCAAGAATGCTCAAAATGCCAAAAGTTCCTTCACTATGTTTGAATTTGGTTTATATGGGCTTCATGGTATTAATACGCTGCTGTAACTCTCTACCATGATTTTTGATAGATTACTACAAATTGCAAGTGTGACAGGCCATCAAACCTTAGTGTACTTTTTGGTTTTTGATAAGTTGGATACACAAGGATCATAAAAAATATTCTAGCTTTAAAAAAGATATTTTGGCTTTAAAAATACATGTTGACTCCACCAACGATACATTGGACTTGGGAAAGATACATTAGGTTCCATGAGAAGTACATTGGTCATGATGTTTTCTAGCATAACTATGCTAGTTTTGGCATCTCTTTTCAAAAGTACATTGGTTTTGATGTGACATTTGATAGCCCATGAATTTATGCACTAGTTGCAATTTGCTCCAGTGTATCAATTGTCATGACCAACAAGAGTATCATGAAAAACCTAAATTTGGCATCCTCCAAGGCATTTTTAACCCTTCCTAGTGTAGATACATACCAAAGATAGCTTTTTTCACTTGGGAGATGAGGCAAAAACAACTTATGAGGCATTTTTCCACCTTGATAAGTTAAAGTATGTGACATTATAACTCATGAACTACAAACCTCACATTTTATAATGAAATCCTATCTCAATTTTTGATGGTGAAGGTTACAAAACTACAACATGAAATTTTCTTGTAGTGTCTCAATGGTCCCTCTTTGGTGTTTGATGAGACGCGACCAACATGTGCCGCGATATCGCATCTCGCCGCGATATCGCGTCCCGCCGCCATATCTATAAATAAGAGGCAGCACTCCCTTCATT
>MNCI01023176.1:74511-117270 GCA_015680685.1 Gnetum montanum | reverse complement strand
GGCCTGATGTCATTGTAATAAGGTGTTCACCCTTGTTGTCATGAAGACCATTTTTGTTAAGTCTTGTAATAAAGACCGTTCACATGTCATCCCATTAGTTCTGTTTCCCCTAATAATCCCATACCTACCTGATATCATTGTAAGGAACTCGAGGACGAGTTTTCATTCAGTCATGGGGGTATGATAAGACGTGACCTGCATGTGCCGCAATATCGCGTACGCGATATCGTGGCCACCGCGATATCGCATCCCATGCGATATCGCATACGTGATATCGCGTCCAGCCGTCATATCTATAAATAAGAGATGGCACTCCCTTCATTTCCCAATCCTAGCTAGAAGTAGCGAAGCTCTGGTAGATTGATCACTCCAGAGTTAGAATTTTTCCCATGTGCTCGCAGTAGGAGTCCTAGAGTGAACGGCTCTTTATTTGAGAAACTTGTAAACCTGAACCCAAGTTGTGTACGGCAATAAAGACAAGCTGGATTGGATAAACCTTGCAGCACGTGGTTTCATTTATTGCTTTCATTTACTACTTTCCTAGTGCGTTCAAGTACGACTTGATTACGAGCGTCTACGGATGTGTACGGCTAGTCAAGGAATCGGCTGCTTATCACACTTAAGCTAAATAGGGGCCTCAGTATGACCACTTCGAGCACTTGCGTTACATGTGGCGATCCCAGTAACGATTAGCGTTTGGTAAGCTGCAGTTGCATAGTTCAGGGTGTGTCCGGTAAGTGGGTACGGATGCTGATGCTAGTTAATTTAGACTTAGATCTTTAGTTAGAGTTAGCTTAGTTTCTCAACCCTTTCCCCTGATAGCATAGAAGATAAGCCGAAAATACCAAAAAAATAACATACCTCAGACTTGCTTAACCATACACCGTGACACTTACAAGCAAGCCTGGGAAAACAACGAACGATTAACCCCAAGTGTTTCTTATGGTGTTAAGGCATTTAGTCTGCGGAGTTCGACCGGATCGCACGTGTACGCCCATATTCGTATGGTTGAGTGTAGGGGTACCTCACCACTCATCAGTGTTGTTTTGAAGATTTACCTGAGAGACATTGATAAAGAATGCAAAAAACCACTACAAGTTTACTACCAAAGTTTCCTCTCCATGCTTGATTTTGTAGCTATTGAACTAGACTGAAGAGTGTTTGTAGTGGTAGGGTAAGGTTAGAATGGGATGATATAAGGTAAAGTCTATATTTGGTCATGAGGAAATCATCATGGGGATTAACAATGAGTTCCACATGTTAATATCATGATTATGGTATGATAGTGACATGCTCATTGATTGGTGTAGTCTTCGTTCTTTATGATTTGAAGTGTCAGTCATTTGGTAATGTTTTTGAGGAGATAACAGTTCAGTTCAAGGCTTCTTTGACCATTAGGCTCCTCCCTTTACTTCTTTAAAGCCATTGATTTATATTTTTATCTTCATTGGCCTCTTAGATTCTTTTTGGTAATTTGCTTCCTCATTTTTTTCTTTTCTCTTTTCTTGGTTGGGCAAAACCTTCATTAGGTTTCATTACCAAGGTTGAACTCAATTCAGTTTTCTTGTTGAATGAGATGTGTTACGTCCAACAAACTTGATGATGGAGCATGATGAAGGAGATGTCAAATGGCCATAATGCATGAATGTCAAATACAGGTCATCATTATTATATAGGGTAAGGAAGGCTATAATTAGGTTATGGGATTGTGGCTCAAGGAGGAGTAATAGAAGTGAAATAAGACAAGAATTCTTGGTATAGTAGGACAAGCTTACCAAATTTTATGTATCAAGGTTATATGGAAACTTGCTATTATGGTGAATTGCACATTTGCAATGACTTTAGGCTTCATTCTACAAGCACAACTCTGAGAGAATAAGAAAACAATACAAAGAAAACATGTCATTATAAAATAATTCATAGGATTATATGAGACAACCAATGAACCACGCCACTAGAGGCTACTATTATTATAGCATAGAGAGATCTGTGTGATGTGCATCAAATTTGCAAAGTCTTGTAGTTCATTTATTATGTCAAAAAAAGAGAGATATAGAGAGAGATAGATGCAGATCATGTAGGCTTGCTTGCTATAAGTTGTAAAGTGTATTGATGTCAATTGTTGATCCACCTATAAAGAAGATCATATTAAATGTAATGAGGGTTAAGATAGAAATGGTTGATTGGATTGGATAATTCATTCCCATCCATGTCTGCTAATCTAAAAGCTACATTGCCATAGGCCTTGGTGACTAGAAAAGGTCCCTTCCAATTTGCTGAGAACTCATCTACATGTTCATGCATAGCCTTGAGGACTAGGTCTCCTTCCTTGATCTTTCATTTGTTTAGGCTATGGTGATGTTATTGATTTTACCTCTCTTGATATTGTTCAATGCAAGCAAGTGTTTGTATCCACTGCTCTTCCATCGAATCTCGATTGATGGTATGTAGCTCCTTGTTCTTCTCATGGTTGATGAATTTAGATAGAGCCACTCTTAGTGATGGAACCTATAATTTAATAAGAAAAAAACTTTAGATTCATAAAATAGGCTATATGGGATGACACTAGCTATAGTTTGATAGGCCCAAACTACATGGACAAGCCTCTCATGTCATCTGTGTTTGCTATTATTTAACATCTTCTTAGGCATGTTTATGATGGCATTGTTGCTATCTTTAGCTTATCGATTGGGTTGAGGGTAGTATGGTGACAAAAAGGAATGTTTAATGTCATGGTCTTGACAAAAAGCTTGCATTTCTTGGATATTAAACTATGGTTTGTTATCTATCGCTATGGTCAAAGGATGCCCAATGGGCTACTATGTTATCTAGTATGAATCTATAGACTTGTTGGGATGTTTTTTTCCTTAAGAGAATAGCTTCAACCCACTTTGTAAAATTTTTGATTGTGGTAATGATAGAGCTATGCCCTATAGAAGACTTAGGCATTATAGGTCTAATAATGTTAAGTTCCCATCATTGAAATGACTAAGCTATTTGTGTAGTGTATAACTTAGTTGGTGGCATGTGTATCAAGGTGCTATGCCATTGATAGGTATCATAAGTCTTAACCTTTTGTAGGAAGTCAGTTTTCATATATGGCTAATAATAACCTAATTATCTAATCTTTGCAGTCATGGCTCTAGGTTCTATATGTTTCTTGTTGGTGCTAAAAATCTTAGTTGTTGGAATAGAAACCAAAAGATTTGAGTGCTAGAATAATTTTAACCTTGAACCCCAAGGGCCCTTGAAAAATGAGATTCAAGGTATCCTAGATGGTCTTGCCGATCACCTAGGGACTTACAAAATATAAATGAAAATGGAAAATGGAAACGTAAACATAGATGTAGATGAAATAAAAAATGAATATGGAAAAAAATGAAAATATAAATGGAAATGAAGTTGTAGTTATAGATTTGAAAATGAAAACAAGTGTAGAAATGGAAATGTGAACTAAAACTTGCACAACATGAATAATAACTTTATGGAAAATAAAGAATAAGGTTCATGAAGTATAGATTTCATGCCAAAGGCACTAGAATTTGCTGGAAGGACCTAGTTTATTAGAAAAGGTAGGCTATGATCTACTATAACACCACAATCTAGTTTCTTCCCAACTTTAGTTTCTAACAACTTTTCATTAGTTTCACCTAGGATCTACAACATGGTTATGAAAATGGATTTTCACTTTTTGGTGCAATAGCAGTTATGTGGGAGTCTTTGTGGCCAACGTAGTATTAGTTTCTTCTACCAAAGAGTGGAAGTAATGTTGCAAATGGATTTTATGGGTTGTGAAAATGCCAAAACTGTTATTATAGATGTAAAGTTTGGAATTGTTGCCAAAGGTTGCAAAAATGACAAAGTGTTGGGAATGCAAAAATGTTGCAATTACCAAGAAGTTGGAACCTAAAATGTTGTTCACATTGGATATTTATAAGATTGGTGTGGCTACTTTTGGGCATGTACACCACTACCATGATTGCTGATAGATTGGTATCAATGTGCAAGTTGCAACAATCATCTACTTTCAATGTAGTTACCATTTATAGTTAGGGTGGTATGGACTACAACCACAAAATCCATCCATTTACTATAAATAGTAAATAAACTTTTGTGACTATGTTGGCATCATCCTTACTATGCTAAAATTGATGGACAACTTTAAGGTTGTTGGAAAGTGGCAAAAGTGGTAGAAAATGTGTAGAAAACTGGAATATGTGGAAATTTTGGAATCCATTGAAAAGTGTTGTGCCTAATGAAGAATGATTTCTACGCTAGTTATTGTTGACTTGGGATGAATATGCTAGTTATTGTTGAAAAAATAGAAATTTTAACAATTCCAATGTTGCACTTCTACTGTGTGTTGGTTGTGACTATGTTGGATACTATAACATCACTGTCCATTGTAGCTACTATGTTTACTAAAAATGACTCTAGTATAGTTGGGGCTATAACCCTACAAAAACCCATGGAAATGCCAATTTTAGCCATTCACAAGGCATTTTTAGCCTTCCCAAGCCTAGATATAGACATGAGGTAATTTTTTCTACTTGGGAAGTGAGGCAATAATAACTTTTGAAGAATTTTGGTCTCAGAAAGTTGAAGTATGCAAGATTGTTGTTCATGGACTACATATCTTACATTTACATTGAATCCTTACCTCAAGTTGGGAAATGAAGGTTACAACATGAATTTTTGGTGGTGTTTCATTGACCTCTCTTTACTAATGCTAGAGGATTATACCAAGAGACATCAACAAAGAATACAAAACACCACTGCAAGTCCATCACCAACATTCCCTCTCTATACTTGATCCAATAGTGTTGAACCATGTTCAAGAGTGCTTGTGATGATGGGAGAAGGTTATGATGGTGAAATGGTAGTGAGGTTGTAATGAAATGATCATGAAGTTTAACAATGCATCCAAATTATTGACATCATGGCTACAATGCTGCACATACATATTGGTCAATTCATTTGGGCTTCAAAGTTCATGTTTTGAAGTGTGGTTCACTCAGTAGATGCATTTGAGGAACCAACACCTTACTCCATGGTTTCTTTGGCCATTAGACTCCTCTCTTGGCATGTTTGGAGCCATTAATTTGTCTTTCGGGTTTCATTAGCCATTTGGCTTCTTGGCAATTTTATTTTCTTATTTTCTTGTAAGGTTAAACCTTCATTGGGTTTCATTGCAAAAGTCAATCTTGATTTTATTTTTTGATCAAGTGAGGTATGTTACACTCGATGGGATAGATGGTTTTCCATTAAATGAGGTTTGTTACATTCAATGGACTTGAAGGTGGAGCATAACAAAGGGATGTTGTATGGCCATAGTACATGAGTGTCAAACACTAGTCAACATTGTCATCCATGGTAAGGAAGATTATGATCAGAATATGGGGTTGAGCTCAAGGGAATGGTAATAGAAATGATATAAAATAAGCACTCTTGGCATGGTAGGAAAAACTACCAAATATTGCACATTAAGGTCACATGATGACTTGTCACCATGATGAGTTGCACCTCCATGATGACTCTGGCCTTCATCTTGCAAGCACAACACTAGGAGGACAAGAAAACAAAGCAAAGAAATCATGTTGTTATAATGAAATAAATAAGGTCATGTAGAACAATTCAATAAATCTAGCTATCAAAGGTTAGATGTATTACTAGTTTAAGGCCTTAGCAGGTTGATGATGCTAGTTTAAGGTCTTGGTAGGTGATGGAAAGTAGGCTTACTTACTAATTATTGTTAGCTACTTGTAGTATGGTTTTAGATAAGAATGGTTGACCAGATTGGCCAACTCATTTTCATCCATGTATACTATTTGGTAGGCCCTATTGTTATAGACTTTTGTGATTAAGAAAAGTCCTTTCCAGTTGGCTGAGAATTTGTCCACATGCTCATGGACAGTCTTAAGAACCAAGTCTTCTTTCTTGATTTTACACTTGCCTAGGTTGTGGTGGTGCTACCAGTTTTGCCTCTCCTAGTAGCACTCGATGTGAGCAAGCATTCACACACGTTGCTCATCCACTGAGTCTAGTGCCATTATCCATAGCTCCTTGTTTTGTTCAATGTTGATGAAATTGGATAGGACCACTTAGAGTGATGGTACCTACAATTTAATAGATAAAACAACTTTATAATCATAAAAAAGGCTATACTGAGTTACATTTGTTGTAGTATGGTATGTGATTTGATAGGTCCAAAGTGCATGGACAAGACACTCATACCACTTGCACTTACTATTGTTTAGCATTTTTTTGAGCAAGTTAATGATGGCTTGTTGCTTGCTTTGGCTTGTTCATTGGCTTGAGGGTAATAAGGTGATGAAAAATAATGCTTAATGCCTAGGTCATAATAGAAAGTTTTAATTTATTTGCTACTAAACTATGGTTCATTATCTGTGACTATGCTCATAAGTATACCAAAACAGGCTACTATATTGTTCAAGATGAATCTACAGACTTGTTCAGATGTAGCCTTCCTTAGAGGAATAGCCTCCACCCATTTAGTAAAGTATTTAGTTGTAGTAATGATGAAGCTATGTTCTACAAAAGACTTAGGTGTTATAGGCCCAATGATATCCAACACCCATCACTGAAATAACCAAGTGCTTTGATTAGTGTGTAACTTAGTCAATGATACATGTATGAGATTTCTATGTCATTTACACATGTCATATGTTTTGACCTTCTATAGGTAGTTTTTTTCCATATGAGGCCAATAATAATCTAATCATCTTATTTTAGTAGCCATGGCTCTAGGTCCTCTATGTCCTCCATACACATCCTTGTGAATCTACTCTAGGACTATTCTAGCTTTAATTTTCACTAAGCATAGCAATAATATGCTATTGTAGGATTGTCAACATAATGTGTTATTGCCTACTATGACATAATGTTTTGATCATTTACATATAGTATCCTTTTGAGAAGCATTCAAGCCTTGTGAAGGTTCTCCATGCATAAGATAAAACTTGATATTATCATACCACTCCTTTATGGGATCAGTATGAACTATGACCATAAAGTTATCCTCAGTGTTTTGCATGATGGGAATAGCATGGTCCATGATCATGGTGGGTAACTTACTAAAAAAATCTAGCATTAAATTGAGGGCTAGTGTTACAATGACATCAGCTATAGGATTTTTATTTTAGGGTATATGTTGGATATCAACATCTATACATTTTTGTAATAGTTTCTTTCTTAAGTCACAATAAGGTTGTAAATGTTTGACTTTGCATGCATAAACATTGGTTACTTGGCTGACCATAAGCTGTGAATCATCCTTAATCATCAAATGCTTAATTTCTAGGTCATGATCTACCATCATTTACTTGATCAAACACTCATATTCTACTATGTTGTTGGTACATGAAAACTTAAAATGACAAGTGAAGTATTGGATCTCACTAGATGGGAATGTTATGATTGGCCCCATGGGTAGTTGAAGCTTTGTCAAAGTACTTGACCACCTCATAATCCTCAGGCACTTATCTAATAGTGTTGACATGTTCATCATGAAACTCAAGGTTTATGACTACTTGGTTATTGACAAGTGAAATAGTAAGTTGTATTACTATAGCTTCATATTATTTTGAGGATTGAGAGATGTAATGAAGGTTAAATTCTATTGTTATGGCTTTTGAGATGGCTATACGGATACTCTTATAGATGCTGGTCATTATTCCTCTAAGTATGCTATCTTTGCAAATGACATTGACTTGGCTCCTAAAGAGGTACTATCTTCACTTCTTCAATGAGAAGGCTAGTGATAGATAATACTTCTCAACTTTAATGTATCAGGTCTCATGGACAACCAATGCATGACTAAGATAGTATATTGGCATCTATGGTCCATCATCATGTTTTTGATAGAGTAGAGAGGCAATGGATGTGTTGGAGATAACAAAGTAGATGTAAAATGATTTACCCTATTACAAAGGATAGAACATTGGTAGTTATGCCAACTCTTACTTAAAGTTTTCAAAGGCTTGCTAGCATTGAGCTATCCACTCATAGTAAACATCTTTCTTAATGAAGTGTTACATGGGTTGTAGCTTATTCGTAACCCTAGTGATAAACCTACAGAGAAATTGTAATCTACTTTGTAGTCCTCAGAGATCCTTAAGATTGTTAGGTTCTCCAAGTTGGATATGGTCCTAATCTTGTTAGGATCGACACATATCCCTACTTTAGATACTACAAAGCCAAGCATCCTACCAGTTTTGACACCAAAGATACACGTCTTAGGATTGAGCCTAAGTTCATAGATAAGGCATTGTTTAAGCACAAGGTTTAAGTCATTAGCATGATCATTGACCAATTTTGACTTAACAACTATATCATCCATGTAATTGTCGAGCAAACCTAACATGTAGTTACTAATGATATCTGTCATGGCTATTTGGTAGGTTGCTCTATCATCATTAAGGCCAAAGTGCATGATGTTATAGAAAAAGGTACCCCAAGGGGTCATGAAGGTCATTCTAAGTTGGTTCTTTAGGTTGATCCTAATTTGGTTGTATCCCAAGAACCCATCCATGAAGGATAATAAGGCATGTCTTTCCGTAGTATCAATGAGTTGATCAATACTAGGCAAAGGAAAATATTCTTTGATAGTTATCTTATTTAGGTGATGGAAGTCAATGCAAATACATATGCTTACATTTTTCTTATGGACTACCATTATGTTGGATACCCATTCCTCATTTTAAACAACTCTAATAAAACTAGCTTGGCTAAGCTTGGTAATTTCATCACGAACTACCTAGGCCAAGTCAGGTCTAATCTTACACACTTTCTACTTAACTAGTCTAATGTCAGGATCAAGTATGTTGTTGTGTTGGACTAATCATAGATCTAGACCTAGCATATCTTCATATGACCAGGCAAAAGCCTTAATGTTTTCTTGTAGGACCTTGGTGATGTATTGAGCCTTTTGAGGTTTTAGTGAGGAACTAAGTTTCAAGGTTTTCTTCTCATTAATATGTGCTGTAATAGGAACCTCAACAAAAGAGTGTTCAGTAATGTCATTAGCCCCTAGATCAAGGGTTTTAACTAGGTTTTCAAGCCACTCTAGAGGTTTCTCAATTGAGGCTATGTGGTTAAGAAGACTCCCAAGCTCAAGATTTAAATAATCAAGGTTAATACATTATTCAACACCACCATGAGGTCCATGCAGGTTTAATGACCAAGAAATTTACTTCCAAGTGTTCGTACTTCAATCTTTCATATCAACCATAAACACATTAAGTGGCACTTGGATAAAAATAAGAAAATAGTGTCAAAATACCATAACATATCCAAGTAAATGTGAAAACACATGCCATCCATATATAAAATAACAAGTGAACACTATCAACCAAGGCTATAAGATATAAATAATTATCAATGGGATTAAACAAAGTCTATATGAGGTCAATAAAAGGTCACTAAAAGCTAAATCAAAAGGAAGGTATAAAAAGAACTAGATCATACATGGTTAACTTAGGTTACATAGTGCCAGTTTAAGGACTTAGTAAGCCATAGTTACATGGTATAAAACAAATGATCAAGGATGACCCACTCCCATTGGTTAACACCAATCCAAGGCTAAATAAGAATAAAAAAATGGCATAATAGAGAAAATAAAGTAAATATGGTAAAACATGAAGTCATATAGATGTCATATGAAGTCAATTGATGAGAAAGAAGGTCAACAATACAAAAAAAGATAAAAAGTAAGGTCAAATATGTGAGAATGAGATACATATGGTAAAAATTGGCTAATATTGGTCAAAAAGGTTAGATTTTTCCCATTTTAGTCCTTAGTTGGCCATGGTAGGAGGTTGCAAGGTTGTTAGGGGAGTTTGGGAACATGAGGAGATCATTTTAGGACTATTTTGTAAACCTGATACTATTTTTTGTAGCTACACTAGCCTAGCATAATCATGCATTCTCTAGCATAGTAAACATTCAAGGGTAGCTTCCTAGGCTTAGTATGATGACTATTAGGCTTCCAATGGTCCAAATAGCTAGAGTAGGGCGTAGGTATTGGAAATTACCAAGTTTTGGCACTATTTTGACCTCTTAAAAGGTGGAATCTTTTTTTCTTTTGATGACTAAGCTAGGCTAGTAGGCCCCAACATCGTCACAAGGGATGAATGAGTTTTTGTAGATTACAAGGCTAAAATGAGGTGGAATTGTTGCTAGGAGACATGGGAGTAGGGTTCTAGTCATTCTGGGTCAATTTTTGACAATTCCAAGTTCTTTGCTATTGATTTTGGTTGTCACATTTTTCTTCTCCACTGGGATACATTGGCCTAGCATAGTCACCAGCTTCTTTAGTGTAGTCCCACATGGAAAATGGATTTTGATGAGTCTTGAAGCTTGATTGACCATGCTAATTGGCTTATGAAATCGCTAGTGTTGTTGGCTCAGTTTTTAGTGTCAAAATTGCAAGTTTTTTTTTCATCTATTTAGGTCTTAGATTGACCAAATACCATGGGACTACACTAAGCATGTAGTTTCCAACATAGTTAAGAGAGATAGATGGAAAAAAGATGGAAAAGAATGAATATTGGCTTGTATTCCAAGGTTTGAACATCTGGGCATGCCCTAGCAAGGTTCTAGGTCTTTCTAGAAGTTGATTTGGGTAGTTGCCTATACTAGCTCTGCTAGCTCATGACTTGCCTATACCAACCTCACCATTCCATGCTAGTGTAAATGGATTTTGTCAAATCCCCAAAGGTTACCTCAAGAGAAATGTCCATTATTACAACATACCCTTCCGGGTCTTAATCAAAACTACCCTTTCAGGTCTTGTTAAGATGACAATAAATATTGTTATGAAGAGATACCATCTTCATTAGGCAACTACATCATTTGGGAATGGGGATGTGATAATCTACCCCCATTAGGTTTCGTTCATCCTCGAATGAATCCACGTTCTCTATCTTTTTCTAGCTCTAATGCTTTCTTCCATGATCTTGTGCTCCAATAATTTCATTGCTCCTTTGAACTTGAAGTTATTTCTTGCTTATTCTGTAAACAAAATATATATGAGAAAAATATATGAAAAATTAAATATTAGTTTCTTGATACTTGAACATTAAAAAATATGAATTAAAGATTTATCAATGATCAATCATTAGTCCTAATCAAGATCACACAAAGTGTAACTTGGATCTGGTTACCCAAGTTAAGGTAGGGAAAATTCTTTTTCTCCAATTTTTATTATCATAGATATTTTACTTATCTAATTGAAATATAAATTGAAAAATGAATAGAATAATAAGATCATTAAATAAAAGTAAGAGTGATATACTTCTTGATATTGATCAACCTTATGAACTGATGGAAGTAATTGTAATTCTACCATAAGTGGTATATGAGTAGATGGTCTTGTTCAGGATAGCAAGGCTTGATCTTGATTCTTCTCAACTTCTTCTTTAGAAATTAACTCTAGTAACTCCATAACTTCAAATAATTGGGCATCATACCAAATAAAATCCAAAGTCTTAATAAAAAATGTTGTTGATCCATCCTTATTAATCATAGTAGAGTAATTTGTAAACTATGGTTCTTGATGAGTGCTATTCATCAACATCATTTGTTCCTAAATTCTAGAGTCTGATTGATCTACTGAATATTCAAAATAAGCAAAATATGCATTGGCTAATGGAATTTCATGCTGAATTGATGGAAACATCTTCTTCAAGTTCGATTCATCTTCCAAATATTGCTTTATAGATCCATATTTTAAGAATTGATAAATGCTACTTCCAAATTTTGCATTGAAGTCTTCACAAAGAATAAATAGAACTAGATTGGTACAACTTAGAAATAAATTCTTCTTCAAAATTTCTTCTATTTACTTAATTAAGTATGCTCCTTGACAAAGTCTAACATTTGAACATGTTGGTTTGGCAATTAAATGTGTGTTAACCACACATACACATCTGCTTGATAGATGAGCTTTTTGAATTACTGCCAAGGCTATGTGATTTTTCCAAAATCTTGACTCTTCTTTCTTTCCCATTGCTTGAAGTTCTAGGATTTCAAAAATCATATTTTCTAAACTCCATTCAAATCTTTGTAGCAATTCAAACTTGGATTCTTATAAAAATTTGCACAACCATCGATGTTGTAATTTCTACAATTTGCTGATCTGTATGGCTTAAAAGAAGAATGTCCACAATAACCTTTTTACTTATAAATACCTCTGTATCCCATCTTTTCCAAATGTAGTTGGAATTGATATAGAAATTCCCATGGTAAGACTTCTTGTAAACACAAGACATCAGCATCCAAATCTTGTAATTTTGCTAAGATGCATGGATATCAATATTCATGCCAATCTAAGGCCCATGATGGACATAGTGGATATTGTTTCTCACTCACTAATGATCTTGCAAGTATGTTGTATGTTACAACTTTCATTCTCATTCTTGGATTCTTGTCTGGATCATTTCTCTTCTTGAGTATCATACTCTTTATCAAAACAAGATTTTGAATCCCCATGTTGTTTTGTCCTATATTTTAATTGCAGGATGGATTAATATACCCTTTTCTTGATAGTTGAAGATTGTTATGTTTTTCCAACTAATTCTCCAAATAATACATCAACTAATCTTTAACTAATACATTGATTGATTCATTAACTAATAATTGACTGATACTGATACAACAACTAATTCTTCAACTAATTTAACTACATTATTGATGAGTGGCAAGGTACCCCTACACTCAACCATACGAATACGAGCGTTTCACATGCGATTCGGTCGAACTCCAAAGACTAAGTGCTTACATGCCTTAATGGAACACTCAAGGTTAATCAATCATTGTCTTCCCAAACTTAGTTGTATTGTCACAGTTGTATGGTTAAGTAAGCTTGAGGCGTATGATTTTTATAGCTTTTATCTTTTTAATGTCTTATGCTAATAGGGGAAGGTAAGGAGAAAAAAGTGACTAACTTTCATTAAATATTCACTAACTAAGTTCTAATTGTTCCTAACACCAGTATCTGTTCCCACTTACCGCACACATCCTAAACCAGTGCAACACTGCTAGGATTACCAAATGCTAATTGTTACTAGGTTACCAAGTGCTACACACATGCTCGAAGCGGTTGTACTAAGTGTACTTAACTAGGAGAGTCAAGGGTTAAGAGAGAGACTAATTAACTAGGAAATAATTTAAACATTCAACAATAATTAATTACTATTTAGGTTAATTTGTATGCTGCAAGGTTTATCACAAAGTTTGTCTTTATTTCCGTACACAAATGTGTGCTCAGGTACAAATTTCTTGAATAAAGATCCGTTCATTTTATGACTCCTATTGCAGGCACATGGGAATTATTCTAACTCTAGAATGGTAAAACTACAAGAGTTTAGCTAAGGGTCTATCTAACTCCCCTAAACAAGGGAAGCTGCCTCTTATTTATAGAAAATGAGGCAGGACGCAATATCGCGTACACGATATCACGTGGCGGATGCGATATCACGTACACAATATCGCAGCTCATCATACCCCCATGACTGAATGAAAACTCGTCCTCAAGTTCCTTACAAAATATTGGGAAGGTATGGGATTATTGACTTGAATGACACTAATGGTGAATGGGGTGACATGTGAACAAATCATCATTACAATACATAGCAATATTAGTGTTCATGACCACAAGAGTGAATACTATACACATTTGACATCCAAACTTATTTGGTAGCTGAGAGAGAAGAGAGAGAAAAGAAGAAGATGTGTTGCTGCCGATGCCAAAATTGCACCTTCCATTGTCCATCCATAACCGCGCCATCAATCTTGTTCCTTGCATGACTGTTCCAGCACTAGTCCATCCTAAGTGTTTCCTCCAACTCCAGTTCATTGTTGTATGATTTCCATCTGCACACATAACACAGTCTCAAATTAGCAAGGATAAATAAATCACAATGCAATTGATACATTGCCTCAGTGTACGGTCCATTAGCTGAGTTGTGATATGGCTAATATGGATTCTAGAGATATAACACTGGTGACTACCCAAGGTGTAGGGGTTAGGAGAAAATTGAAAAAATTGGACCAAGACCCCCATGACTAAGAGCAATCCTCCAGTAGTGATAGAATGGAAAAAGATAAAGAAAAATAAAGATGGAGAAAAAGAAACAATGGAAACGTTGATAAAATGGATGTAAGAGGTGGTAATGAATAAAATAAATGTTGATTGCAGTAATGTTTAAGGGAAAGAAGTTAATTGATGCACCAATTAGGAATGCCAGTGGGTGTTCCCTAAAGAAGGTTCATGCCCTTAATGCCCTAAAAATTCCACATTCAAAGAGTCCATAGGTTCTGGAAATGTCATTTGGAAGCAAGAGTTAAAGTCTTAACCACAAGATTTTACCAACAAGAACACAATGCATCAACCAAAATATAGACTACTGATATAACCGGCAATGAGGTGGAAAATGGAGAAAGAATGATGAGGAGAAGAGAATGGAATGGAGTCCCGAGAACAAGGTCATGTACAGCCCCTTGTGTATTTATGATTAATGTGACTTAGTAGATCTCATTTCAAATATAGCCTTAAACAATCCTCATCCAGTGACTTTGCATTAATACACTTGGCCAATCCATCCACTTGAAGTAGCAAGAATGCTTTCGCCAAAGAGTTACCACCATTCTGAAGAAATGAGGAAGGAAAAAGTAGGAAGCGAGAAAGGGCCTTAGTTAGAGGGAACATGTTTGTTTAGTTCCATAACCAGTGCATTTATCCCAGATGATTATTTTGTCTAAGGGGTGTGCTTTGAATTCTTACTATTTTTTTGTGTGAGAATCACACCATGCAAAGACTTATTATTTTTATTAGTTTAGCTTCCTGATACTGGAGCAACATCGGAATGGTAAGGAAAACCCAAGAAGAAAACATCCAAGCACCCAAGAGAATTGCCAGCACAAATGCATCAAATCCCCTTGAAGTCACACCCTTTTCAATCCTTGAGTCCTTCCTTAGTTTGAGAAATGCCCAGTCACCAATTCATTGATAGTTCTATTATTTAAAGAAATGGACCGTATAATTCCAAGCCAAGAGAGACCATAGAAATTCATAAATGCATGGATGATGTGGACTCATTGCCTATTATATCAAAAGAACCATACCTTAGTATCAACATTATAACTCAAAGGTAAAAAAAAAACATTAGCAATTAATAGAATATAGTTCATACTACCACCAAGAGCACTTATTAGGTGACAAACCTAACAACATAAAAAAAAAACAAAAACAAAAAAAGACAAACAATCACATAAAGAAAAGAAATGAAAAAGTATGAACAATGTTGCAAAACAAAAACAATAAAAGTTAAAGAAATTTGTAAAACAAAAATATGTAAAATAAAAACTTAAAAAGGAACTGAGGGCCTCGGTTGATCAGCAGAGGTGGCCATCTCCTCCATGACTGAGTTGGAAGGGGGAGATCCAAAATAATGAGCAAGGTCATCCCTTCTCAGAGCTATTATGTGCACTGGCCATTCTAAGTTCATGGAAAGTTTGGTCTATTGCACATTGACTAGTAATTTCTTATTAGAGTTTTTGTCTGACTTTTTAGGAATTTCCAACTTCCCCCAATTGGTGTTTCCCAGGTTAAGGTTTGGAAGTTGGCGACGGACTTGCTCAAGTTCATCTATGCTTTCAATGTAGGCACTAGTTATTCCCTCAGTTAGTTCTATGCATGTTGGTGAGTTACTCTCTTGATTAGGTATCAACCACTAGGTTTCTTCTTGTTGTGTGGTTGCTACATAAAAGCACTTTTGTATGTTAATTTCTTGTGCACACCAGTTGCATGTAGGCAATGCTGAACATTCCTACACGTAGTCACACCCTGTATCACTGTATGTGATGCATGGAATCTTCTTCTTCTCGATCTTTCCAAAAGTGTTTTCCTTAGATATTTCAAGAGAAAGATCGCAGATTCCTAGGTGTGCATTTATGGTACTTAGCCATGCCCTTCCCATGATTATTGAGAAGTCCCCTTTATCATTGTTTACTTGTATCACTAGGAAATCAGCTGGGTATGACCACCCACACATGGGGGTAATGATGTCCTCCACCAGTCCTAAGGGAACAATGATGGACTAGTCGGCTAGCTCTAGGTGAATATTTCTCTTCTTTAATGGAGGTAGGTTCCAGGCTTTGTACATCTCTTGTGATATTAAGTTGACTTCGAAATCTAAGTCTAGAAGAGCTTTACATGGTTCATTCTTAGTGACTTGGAGATAGATTAGAGGGCTTCCAGGATCAAAGAATTTCCTGGGAAGGTGGCCCACCTTAATCCAGTCAGTAACGACATGTGTTAACATAAATGTATAAATTGAGCTCGGTGTTTGGTTTGAAGGGAGCTTTGAAGTCTTATTTGATGGAGAGGCGTTTAGAGGTTCAACCGCTTGTGGTTGTGAGGGCTTGGTTGGACTATTGGTTGTGAAGAAAGATTGTCTCTTTATATGATTATCAGAACCAATAGTAGGTTGAGTATTTACAGCCCTTGTGGCATTGCATTGTTGTGGTTGAGTAGGGAGTTCCCCTTGCATTGCTGGAGCGAGTGGTAATGGAGCTATCATTGTGAGAGTTGTGGATGGATTCGAAGGATGGTATGCTTGTGGGTTATCTCCCCTAGGAGAAGGAGTTCTAAAATACTCATGAGCTTGGTAGTGATGTTGTGATGTAACGTTACCAATAGAGTCACATGGAGAGATTAGATGCTACACGTAGTAGCCATATGGGTTTGGTTGCCTGTAGGGATATTGTTGCCTTGGTGTGGCATCCCCCATGACTATGGGTATTGCCACTATTGATGTTGCTCAATGGGGTATGGTGGAGTTCCATTTGGATAATATGATGAGGATTGGTGGAACTGCCTTGGGTTACCTTGGGGATAAGGTAACCGTCGGGGTGCTTGCCATTTATTAAATCGTGGGTTGAGTGCATACACCCCAGAATCTTATAAATGTGAGATTAATGGGCAACATCCCTTAGGATGGTCATATTGGCATATCTCACATCCACCGTCATTGTCCATATCTGAATCCATAACCTCTTCAGTGATGGCCATTTTACCCTTACCCTTGTTACGTGCATTATCTACTTCTCTCTTTTTCTTTTTGTCATGCTCACTACCTTGCTCTCTAGACTCCTCTACAATCTTAAGAACAATTTTAAAACTACTATCCAAAGAGTCCCACATCTAGTCTACCTTTGCTGATACTTTGGTTGTTAACTTTTAGAGTGACAAATTTTTCCTATTCACCATCTCTTTAAGTGGTGACTCTTTTCCCTCCTCACAGAATCTCACTCCCCTTTTTCAGAGGGAAGGATCTTAGTTGTACTCTTCTGCACTTTCTCTCTTCTATAGCTCACCTTCTTCTTTGGCTACTTGCTCTAGAGATCTATGGATTTGATGAGATCTAAGCTCCAATAACCTTCCTTGGGAATACATCCCAAGGATTCTTCTTGTTTTATGCCTAAGTCCATCTACGAGATGGCGTAGTTGATCCTGCTACGAATAACCATGGCCAGGACAACGATGTAACAGTGTGTAATAGTGGTCCATGGCAGCATCCAAGGGTTCATGATTTTCTTGCTTCCATCCCTAGATTTTCTTTCATAGGTTAGACACTCGGGAGTATGTTTGGTACTTATCATTAAACAATTCTCACATTGTACTCCACCTCTGAATGGATTCCAGTTCTAAGGACTGGTACTAGCTTTTTGCTTCTTTCACTAGTGTCCTTGGGAACAACTTTAATTTTTTCTATTCATTCTTGATGTTTTGCAAGGCACATTTATCATGGAATTCTTGTAAGTGATTTGGAGGATCATCATTGTATCCCCCCTCAAACCGTGGGATGTTATTCATGTCTAACCTTTTGATCCTACTATCTTTTTGGTGCCTTGTGGGAACTCTTATGGCCTCCATTATGTCTAGCATGCTTCTAGTTTCAAGTAGGGCTTCTTCATGGTCATTTCATTCATAGCATCTATGGTGTCTACACAGTTACCTACTCTCCCTTCTTCCATTCCTTAATTCCTTAGAGTGCCCTCATCCTCGTTCTCGACTATCTCATTGATGTTTTTCACTCTATTTCCCTTTATCCTCACTGTGGTCTTCTTATGACTACATCCGGACACCAAAGGAGAGGGTGAATGTGATGATGAAGGTGAAGAAGAAGGATAACCATTGCCATGATGGTGTTTTCTACCTTCTCTTCGGTGGTATCAGCCACGATCGTTATCACGATCAGAACATCCATCCTTATCGTGTGGTTGTGTTCCTTCTTTGAACATTTCATATTCGTGGGTATCAGAACTAGGGTTGTGAATTATGGAGTGTAGGTTCTGATACACCACCTCCTAACCATCGTTAGGAGGAGGAACATCATTTGGTGGGAAACTTGTTGAAGCAGGTTCACCACCCTCAATTTCGCTCAAGACATGCAGAGCATTATGGGGCCATTTACCCTTCAAGGATGTATGATATCTCTCCTGTTGCAAGTGCCTTTGACGTTGTGCTTCTGTGGGATGGTAGTCCCTTATGTCATGATTGCATGAAACATATTCTACATACAAAAATGATATGCCTATTCATGAGAGAGCACGAAGGAGCATGTTGGGGATTGATCGGTCTAGAGGCAACACTATGTTACCTTCCAAGTCTCTCCAACGCAGTTGTTCATCTTGATGGAGAATAAAGGTAAAGTCAGGTACATACTCATCATGATGAGTATATACCACATAAAACTATTGAGGAACTAGCGGAGCTTGATTATGTGTGTTATGCCGTCGATTGTTTCTTGTGTTAGTCCTAGGCAGTGAAGTGCTCTTGTGTGAAGAAGAAGACATTTTCATCTTGTTTGGGGTGCGATTTACTGTTGTCTTATCTTTCCTTAGTTAACCTTAAGGGTTCATTCTAGAATCCCAATGATATGAATGATTTCCTATGTTCTACGTAGCGCACAAACAACTAAGTCCCTGACAATGGTGCCAATGATGAGTGGCGAGGTACCCCTACACTCAATCATACGAATATGAGCATTTCACGCGTGATTCGGTCGAACTCCAAGGACTGAGTGCTTATGCTCGTTACTGGAACACTCAAGGTTAATCAATCATTGTCTTCCCAAACTTACTTGCATTTTCATGGTTGTATGGTTAAGTAAGCTTGAGGTGTATGATTTTTATAGCTTTTATCTTTTTAATGTATTATGATAATAGGGGAAGGTAAGGAGAACTAAGTTACTAAATTTCATTAACTATTCACTAACTAAGTTCTAATTGTTCCTAACACCAGTATCTATTCCCACTTGCCGCACACATCCTGAACCAATGCAACGCTACTGGGATTACCAAATGCTAATCATTACTGAGTTACCAAGTGCTACACACATGCTCGAAGCAGTCGTACTAAGTGTACTTAACTAGGAGAGTCAAGGGTTGAGAGAGAGATTAATTAACTATGAAAGCATTTAAACATTCAACAATAATTAATTACTATTTAGCTTAATCTGTATGCTGCAAGGTTTATCACAAAGTTCATCTTTATTTCCGTAGACAAATGTGTGCTCAGGTACAAATTGCTCGAATAAAGATCCGTTCACTTTATGACTCCTACTATGGGCACACAGGAATTATTCTAACTATGGAATGGTAAAACTACAAGAATTTATCTAAGGGTCTAAGTCTAACTCCCCTGAATAAGGGAAGCCGCCTTTTATTTATAGAAAATGAGGCAGGACTCAATATCGTGTACACAATATCACGTATGCGATATCGCAGCTCATCAATGATATAATTTTATAAGTATTTAATTTTAATAATATTTAATGACATCATATAATTTTTAGTAATATGTAACTATATTATACAATTCTTAATGACCTTTCTACCCCCGTTAAGAACATTGGCTCCAGTAGTGTAACTAATGATAGGCCATAGTGATCTTAAGAATATTTGCAATGGTTATGTAATAAATCTTAAAATAAAAAAGGTTAAATTTATAATATCATTGAATTATACAATTCCTAGATGATAAATATGACCTCACCATTAAGTTCAAAAGGGTGAAAAATGTTAGAGATGATTATTCATATGTTGAAAATGGACAACATATGCTTGAGTGATGCCAAAATTAAACTTTTGAGGATCTCAAGGTACTATATCAAGCAAGGAGCAAAACCTAATTTTTAGGATTCCCTAAGATGGATCTGACTCCACAATTGAGCTTAAAAGGTTGAAATCTATAGGAAACAACTCTTCGTTCACCAAAAAAGATTTTCAAAATCAAAAGTTATGGCTTCTGGAGTCTAAGTACTTTGGTGTGAAAAATGAGACTTTCCAAGAGGTCACCCATCCCAGTTCTACTCCAAAGTGAGCATGCTTAATTGTGAAATTTTTATTTTTGTTGCTACCACCATGAAAAATTCTAATTTTGGAAATGTATTTTTGCAAGTTCCTAATTTAAATTAATAATTCAATGATGAAAATTTGAATTTTTCATTAATTGATGGGAATTTCAAATATTTCCTTCAGTTGATGGATAATTAAAAATTTTCCATCATATAATGGAAAATTTTTTGTTTCATTGTCAATAGTTGTAGTGATGTGCCATTTCAAGGTCTGTGTAGCCCTACTTTTGGCCAGCGTAGCCCATCTTGACGTTCAGATGACTTTTGTTGGAGAGGCAGTTAACAACGGTGTCCAAAGAGGTAGTTATTGGTGGTGTTGAAGGTAGTGATCAATAGTACTAGAGGCAATGATCAATAGTGCTAAAGGTAGTGATTGGTGGTGCTGGAGGTAGTGGTGGGCGATATTAGAGACAATGATTGGTAACACTAGAGGCAGTGATGGGTGGCATTGGAGGTAGTGATGGGTAGCATTAGAGGTAGTGATGGACAACACTGGAGGTAATGATGGGTGCCATTGGAGGTAGTGATGGGTAGCATTTGAGGTAGTGATGGATGGCACTAGAGGTAGTGATGGGCGGCACTGGAGGTAGTGATGGATGACATTGGAAGTAGTGATGGGTGGCACTAAAGGTGGTGGTAGGTGTGGTAGATTGAGGTAGATGAGAGCTGGTAACACATGATGATGGCAATGGTAGGAAGTCAATGGGAAAATGAGGGTTTGGTGTTATGAAATGGTAGAAAGCGGTGCATAAAGGCTTGCACAGTAGTGGGCAGGCAACAATGGTAGGGTGAATGCTAGAGGGTGGTGCATCTAGTAGTGGTGGTAGCTGATGAATGATGGTGTGTCAAAGGAAAAGAGGTAGTGTGGTAGGTGAAGTGGAGGCATGAAGTGATGGGTGATAGTTGGATGTGGAGTGGTAGCGTAGAACATAGGGTTGATGCATCTAGTAGCTTGTTGTCATCGACCATTGCGACTGGCCATGGTGTTGCATGATAAGCCTTGCTAGTCTATGCCATATGACAATGTAGAAAACCTTGCTACAACCGATAGCAAGGGTTGGTTGTAGCCCTAGCTACTAGGGCCACACTTTTTTTATCTTTTATTCTTATTTTTATGATATATATATATATATATATATTAAAAAACTAAACCAAGGGGGGTTCCTAAATTTAAACCCTTGATCTCCCACCTCTTTTCTTAAAATATACATACATACATACATATATATTATAGAAATGAGGGAGGGGACTTGGGTTTGAACCCATGACATCTAGTTTCAAATTTTTTTAAAAAATTATTATTATTATTAAAACATTTTGATGGTTGGGTTTGAACCTACAACCTCCCACTTTCCAAAAATATATTTTTTATATTGTTGTTTTTATTTTTATTTAATTAAAAGTATTTTGGAATAGGGGATCAAACCCATGACCTCCCCTTTGATAAGTATTTTAGAGGGTTTTTAAACTTTTTATTATTATTTTATTCGACCTTACCTCTGCAATTGACGTGGTGGTTTGACGAATGACAAGATAAGGGTTCAGTATGGGTAAATGTTGATTCTAGGTTGATTTCCAACCCTAAAATTTTGACCTTTTTTCCTATTCAAATAATAAATTAATAATTTAATAATATTTTAATGCATGTATAACAAGAAACTTTAAACATGAATATCATCTCAACAAGTACTACATGTTAGACATAGTTTTCGAATTCAAAAATGAAATTGATTTTTCAAGAATTAAAAGGACCAAACTAGCCTATTTTGTTGGATTTACATTTCTAGGTTGACATATGGTAACTTGGAATCTTCTAGATTACTTGGATAGTAAACTTCAACAAAACAAAATTAATTCAGGTCATGGTTACTAACGTTTTGGAAAGAAATTTAACAATAATCCTAATCAATTAATAATTATAGTATTAAGATGGGTAAAAGTTACCTATACCAGTGTATCATTATCTTACAACATCTCTTGTAATTCATGAATCTTTATGAGATGTGATCAATCTTCATTAGTTAATGATATTTATCAAAGAATTTTGTTAGTTTCTGGGATCTAGATGCTTGATCCATTGTTTGTGAAGTCAATGGAAAGGTATCTTCTAACTTGGATCATAAATATATGGCACATCTAGTGATGATCAATGGCTTTCCATGTGTTGTCACTTCAAGTTTTATCATCAAGTTCATGTTGTAGTCAACCCATGATTTTTAATGATCCTTGGGTCATGGTTTTCTCCAATACCAATTATGACATCTTGTCCCTGGATGTCATGGCAAATGTCAAATATACAATATATTAGACATTATGCGTACAAAGAAAATATATCAAATGTGAAATATAAGTGATATTTGACATTATGTATATAGGAAATAATAGGAAAAATTAAGAAAGAAAAAGAAAATAATGCTTTATTGATATGAAATAGCATATCTAGCTTGTGCTCTAAGAGTGTTCCTTGGGGTTTTCTTCCTTTGGCATCTATCCTTTAGAGGCAATCCAACACTACCACCATGGTTAGGCCTATAACTTGTCAAGAATGAATGGCTAGTCCACTTCTTGTCCTACTTCACTTGGCTTCTTGTAACTTGCCTATACCAACTCTACCACCCCATGACTTGCTTGTATCCGCTTCACCATTTAATGCTAGCATGACCTCTAACCCTAGGTATAAATGCCTTCAGTCAAACCCCCAAAGGTTACCTCAAGAGACATGTCCGTTATTACAACATGCCCTTTTAGGTCTGAATGACTACCCTTTTAGGTCTTATCAAGATGACAATAACACTTATTATGAAGAGACACCATCTTCATTAGGCAACCACTTCATTTGGGAATGGGTATGTGACTCCTATGCTCAAAAAATCTAAATTTATTTTGAAGAATTTCACCAATAAAAAAGTCTTTAAAATGATGAAAATTTTGGTTTAAATAGGCCATGAATTTCATCATTTTCTACTAATTTGATTTTGACAAATTTGTAAACATTTCCTAGAGTGTTTTTGATACTTTTGATGGCTGAAATATGTAGTGTATGAACTACCAGTGCTTTTGACATTTTGTGCTTGAAATTACAATGTAATTGTCACTTCCAACCCAAAATTGTAGCATATAGGGTGCCAACATGTGAAACTTTTCTTAAAAAATTTGGTGGTGATTTTTGGCTATTTGGATCTTATATGCTAGTTCAATAAAATTCATAGCTTATGAGCTATGAAATTTATTTTACATGGAAAATGGATCAATGATATTTTGTCAAAATAAGGCCACAAGGTAGAATTTTGATGGGAAAAGAAGGTAATTGTTTCTATAAATTACAATGCAAATTCTGGTTACTAGGGTTGTTGTGCATAACATGAATTTCCTTGAGGTGTTTTACCAAGGACTAAACATGATAACCATAGTTTTCAAGAAAGATCATAAATTCATCAAAAAATTGATTGAAAACTCCTAGTTTGGCATAGGTTCACTTAGGAAAAGACTAGAAAAACTACATTTGATGTCAAAAATACTACTATGCTACATTTCTTAGTCGAAGAGGTTAAAAATGCTAGTCATGGATGGAAAAATATTGATGTTGCACATGTAGCCAAGGAAAAGCATAGATTTACATCATAAAAAGCCAAGAAATCTAAATATCATTCCTATAGCTACTAGAAAAATCCAAAATTCCTTGGTTTTCTCTAACACGCTAAGCATAAGATATTTTAAAAAAATAGTTTTTCTCAAATATTCTATGTTGGTGAAAGTTTATGAACCCAACCTACAATAAATACACTATGGGAATAAAATAAAAATTATGAAATAGGTCAAATATACTATAGTAATGAAATCTAGAATGAAATTAACCCAACATGCTAATATTTGATGAAAACATTCTTGCTATGCTCAACAATACTGGGCTTTATGATACTATAGTGTAAATGCCCAAAATGCTATTTTTCATGGCTTGGATGGTCAAAAACACTGGCCTTTAAGCTGCTATAGTGTAAATGCCCAAAAATGCCATTTTCATGGCCTCAATGGTTAAAAACTCTAGGCCTTATACTACTCTAGTGTAGGAACCCAAGAACACTACTTTTCCTTGCCTTGGATGCTCAAAAATGTTGAGAATCTCTTATCTTGGATGGTTGAAAATGATAATAATCTCTCTTTTCCTTATTTCAAATTATCAAGCCTTCCCAAGATATCCCTAGAATAATAAGTATGACCAAACACATTGTGGAGAATCCTGTGTTGATGTTAAAAATTTTGGTTTGGTGGAAAGCCTCGTGAAAATAGCCAAACACACTATACTAGGGCCAAATATCCTATCATTTCCTTCAAAAATGTTGGTGTAGCTGCCAATATGCTCAAAAACACTGTAGGAATGACATTACTAATGAAATTAAGCTAAAATACTTCTTTTTATATGGGAAAATCATTCTCTAGTAAAAAAATGCTACATTGGAGCTCTAAAACACTAACATGTAGGCCCAAAAACTCAAGATAAGAAACCTTATGGTTAAAAACGTTGTAGCAATGAAATAGTCCAAACACCCTACAAGAATGAAATTAACAATGAAATTAGCTCAAATACATAGTGGCCATGAAATTGACAATGAAATAGATCAAATACACTACCTCTTGGAATGAAATTAACTTTCATGGCCTAAAACATTACTTGTTTTTCCTTGGTACACTACCAAGTGGATACCACAGCTCTAGATTTAGAACACCAAGTGCCAAATATGTTGGGATAGTAAAAATACTAGCTTATTTGACATGAATATGCTATGAAATCAAGATCTAGGGTCTATACATTGCTCATGCTAGCTGAAATATGTTGGTTTTGTAACACCAACTAGCCACACACTACCACAATAGCCCACATACATTGACAATTGGGAATATTTGGTTATTTTAACTTAATTTGTCATTAAAATATCATTATTTTATTAATTTTTGGCCTTTTCATATAGTTAGTACCTTTTTAACCTTAAAATAACCAAGATAAGATATTAATATTAATTTTGACCTTGTTTAGCCTTATTTTTACCTTATTTGATCTTATTTTACCTTATTTGACATTGTTTTACGTTGTGTTGCATTGTTTTTATCTTACATTTACCTTGTTTAACCTTATTTTACCTTCTTTTGAGATTAATTGAGCCTTATTTTACCTTGTTTAACCTTATTTTACCTTCTTTTGAGATTAATTGAGCCTTATTTTACCTTGTTTAACCTTATTTTACCTTCTTTTGAGATTAATTGAGCCTTATTTTACCTTGTTTAACCTTATTTTACCTTCTTTTGAGATTAATTGAGCCTTATTTTACCTTGTTTAACCTTATTTTACCTTCTTTTGAGATTAATTGAGCCTTATTTTACCTTGTTTAACCTTATTTTACCTTCTTTTGAGATTAATTGAGCCTTATTTTACCTTGTTTAACCTTATTTTACCTTCTTTTGAGATTAATTGAGCCTTATTTTACCTTGTTTAACCTTATTTTACCTTCTTTTGAGATTAATTGAGCCTTATTTTACCTTGTTTAACCTTATTTTACCTTCTTTTGAGATTAATTGAGCCTTATTTTACCTTGTTTAACCTTATTTTACCTTCTTTTGAGATTAATTGAGCCTTATTTTACCTTGTTTAACCTTATTTTACCTTCTTTTGAGATTAATTGAGCCTTATTTTACCTTGTTTAACCTTCGTTTACCTTGTGTTCTTATTTTTCCTTAGCTTACTTTGTTTTAGCCTTATTTTATCTTATTGTGCTTTATTATTACATTATTTTATCTTATTTTAACCCTATTTGGATAAAATTTCAATGCAAATGACACTTAATATATTATTGTTAACATGCATGATTACGTTATGAAGCTATGGGTATAATTCAACTTGCCTTTGAGCCTAAGTAGATCCTTTGGGTGATGTTGTTTGAACTATTGACCTTGAATGCCTAAATCTTGAGCCTAGGATTCTTTTGACCATATAGCCTCAATTGAGAAAATCAAATTCCTTACTTGAATCTTAGCTTTTCCATGACATTACCAAATCCCTACAAGGCAAGATAAAAACCTTAACATGGCATTTGTTACATCTGACATTGAAATGTTTTCTTTTAACATTGTTGACCTTTGTTTGTAGAGTAGAATGAATATGTGACATTGATACATCTTACATCCTATGATAAAGGAGTCTACATGACCTTTTGGCCTTAAAACACCACAAGTTTTATATAAATATGCAAAGAAAGATACAAAATTCTAATGTTCTACTAATTATATTTCATGGTAATCAATGTTTGCTAATTCTCTCACATAATTTCTCATAATTTTATGTGTTCTTTAATCTATTTTCTTATTCTCTCTAAGTTATGTTTGCAAGATAAGCTTGAAGTTAGAACAAAGGTGTGACTCATTGTAGCAGTGAGTTACCATGTGATCTCGACACATGAGATTTGAGTAGTTTTTCAATCATGTCAATAGTTCTTATCTCATATCATTCTATTACCCTTTCACAAACATAGTCATACATCAACTTTAGTCTTCCTTACCCTACTAATAGGTTGTGTGATCATGGTAGATAATAACTTTACTATCGTCACAAGGAAGGTGGATTTCCTAGTGAATAGATGATGAAACTATGCATTTCTTTGCCAACCATTATCTTCCTAGGATTAAATTTTAAAAAAGTATTTTTTAACTACTAAAAAATATAGAAATAATCCCCAGCCATGAAATATAAAGATATCAATCCCCTTACTATTACTCATGATCCATTGAAAGATTTAAGGATGGAAGTTGAAATCTCTTATATATCATCTACTAAACTCAAATGTTTGATGATAGGGAATGGGATAACATCAGTAATAGATCCATCATTGACATGTACAAAATGTAGTTTTTATTCGCCAATGTCTATGATTATGAAAAGAGAAGCATGTAAGAAATATCGATTTGAAGGATCAACCTTGATCTCACAATCATGAAAGGTGAGATTTGTTGTATATATAAATTCATTATTAAGGGTTAGTGAAATGATAGAGTGAATGACTTCTCTTTCATAAGGATGTCTTCACTTATGAAAATGGAAGACAAAAGTTCAATTAAGGTACTATGATGTATTTAAGAAGTCATGATGAGGTCATATACATTTAGTGAGGTATTCCCTTTTTAGGAATTATTTGACATGTTCCATAATTGTAAGAAAGCCTTTATCATTAGCTTGCTCCTTATTACTCTTAGGATCTTTTACTTTCTCTAGCTTGTCCATCATCTTTTATTCATGCTTTAGTATAGACTATTTAGTTTGTTTGTTATTTTCTACTTTAGGAGCCTCTTTAGGTTGACTTGATGTTAAAGACTTTGGTAATGGTTTCATCATATAGCTAATATGAAAATAGGTTAAGGAAAATTTATCCACTTTTATTTTTCCTTTTTCTAATAGTAATCTTCAATTTTCACTATAGGCTTAGTCCCATTGGGCCTCTTATGAACTCATGACAATGAACTTTCATTAGTAGTTAGTGAAAAAGTAGACTTGTTAGCTACAATGAAAGGACCTTGCTTAGCTTTAATAGTGCTATTTGAGGGTGTTTAGATAGCAAAAGATTGTTAGGTAATTGGAAGAACCATTCTTGTTGGTTAGGGATAAGCAACGATCATTGGTAGGATCCTTATGATAAATGATTATTTGAGAGCTAAAAATAGTACTCTAATGATTATAGGTTTTCTAGGTTTTAATGGTGGCATCCTAGACTTAGAGTTATTGGTACAAGGTACTTAGATCATGAATTATTTTTTAGATATGTTAGACTTACTTGGTTTTAGCAAATATTGCTATTATATATGGATCATTACTAGTATTAACTGGGTCTTTGAACACTTTCATACCATGGTTTTGGGCTCTAACATGATTAAAATATTCTAACATGAGTTCTTCAATATCAATCATCTTTTGAAATCATTCTTTTAGGCTAGGAAAAATTCAATATCGTGACTTGGTAGTTGATGATAGTAGTAAAACCTATCCCAAAAAAATTATTTAGGCAATGGTGAGTCATCTTTTATGGCTATGGTAGGATCCTAAGATATTTTGTAAAGGTGGTTGTGTCCTTTCATAGCATTTTCAAAAACTTTCTTATGCTATATGCAATTAATTTTAAGCAATTAATCTAGAAGCTCATAAGGTTTGATGGGAAATTTGGTGTATTTAGACTAGTATTTGCATCAAAGTTGTGTATTATTTGTTTCAAGCTAGAGGATATCGATCATTGAATGGGAATAGAAAGTGTTTCTTGTGATGATTATGGTTATGAATCCTGATGTTGTGAATTTTTTCCTTGTTTAAGGTTTTAGGACATTACTCCCATAGTAATATGTGTTGACTATTTAGCCTTGTCTTTATCCTTTCTAGCCTATTCATTCTTATAAGTTATGTAGGCAATGTCATTGCTAGATTTAGTTTCCTTTTTAATGTTTTTGATTTTTGAAAATTCTTAACCAAGTATTCATAGGTTTAAGTAGTAGATATTAGACTTGATGAAGTTATTGACAACTCTTTAAAGATGGGCAACAAGTAAGTCTCAGAGATGGACTCCTGAGTTTTATTTAGAGTTTAATTCTATCTTTAGATGAAATTTTGTATTGATTCCAAGGAATCCCATCTCATCCTTATGAGTTGATCTTTTCTGGCATGTTACATTAGATCAAATTTAAAGTAATTGATGAATTGTATGATCAAGTTATCTAAGGATTTGATGGAATTCCTAAGTAACGAATGATACCAAGTAAAGGATTTATCTCTAAGGGTCATAGAAAATACATGTAATATGGTATGAGACCAAGAATATAACAAAATATATTCAAAATAAAAGATGGTTAGATGAGCATTAGGATTACCTTCACCATTCTACTTGGTGAAGTTCGTGATGAGAATCTTAGTTGGTATGGTTATTTGTGGTACATTAAGGTTGATGGGGTTATCTTGGTAGAATTCCACTATTTTGAAAGTTTGAGACATACATTACATAAGCTTTCATAGTTCATTAAAGAGAACCTATATAATTTAGGAGGCTTAATCTAGGTCATGAGGTATCTTAGTTATTTGAATAGAATATGGGATAGATCATGCAGGAGATCTTTGGGAAGTCATTTAAGGCATAGATGACATGGGATGCATGAAGGTAGAAAAGGGATTATTAAAAAATGAGAAAAAGATTTGAGGATAAGAATGTGGTTGCAAATGTTCAACACCTATGGCTATAATGAATGGGTATATGAAAGCTGGGAATTATATGTGGGATGAAGTTGAAACATAATTATCACATGCAAAATAGGAGGGCATACTACTAAAAATTATGATGATGTGAAAAAATTGTTAAATAGTTTTTATAATTAGTAAAATAAGAAAAACTTGAAGGATTCTTAGGGAAACTTGGAATATGTTAATGGTGAATGCATTTGAGGCTATGACTTGTAGGGGTTCTTCCATCTACATGTTAACTTTGAAGAAACTACTTGAATTAGGCTAGTCACTTCGAATTTAGTTTTGTACAATATCCTTACAAGTTGTGACTTCCTCATCCTCATAAATATGTTTACCTAGTATGTTAACATAGAAATCTATGATTTGATGTCATCATATTGTGAAGGAATATACTTTTTTCATCATACTAGCACTTGAAATTACCCTCCTTTTGTAGGATACATAAGCTAGTTTGTATTTTGGTGTAAATAAAATTTTAAAAATCTTCAATTATACTTGCGATGGTAGGATATTTACCTAAATGTCTAAGAGAATGGTAATTTTCTATTATGATTGGGTATTTTGGATCATATATATGGGTAGAGTTATATTCAATGATCATGTCGATGATGTAGGAACACCTCTTTTGATCCTCTTGTTCTACCCTACATGTATTTTTTATAGATTTTGGGCTTGAAGAAGATGTCACTAGAGGTTAGGAGATATCTTGGGCAAGAGTTGGAGGTGAGAAGAAATGTCTTGAATTCAAGAGAGATGTCTAGGTTAATTGTGAGAATTCTCAATGGAAATGTCTCATGAAAGACATCTTGGGGAAAATATCTTGGCCTAGAAGGATATGTCTTGGCCTTGAAGAAGACATCTCACAAAAGAAATAGACATCTTTCTTGAGAGTTCTGTTGACATAAATATTTCTTTCCAAGGTTAGCAATGATTTAGAACAATGGGAAAACTTCCTAAAACACCTCTCCCAAATACAAAAATAGTGAGAATGTGATGAAAAAGGATGAAAATAGCCAAGAAGAAGGTAAGAAGACTTGGGAAACTACTAAAAAAACTCAAGTTAAGTTGAGGTAAGGTTTTTATGTTTCTTATCTTCTAGTTTTCCATAAATATTGATAATTCTCCATTTTTAATACAACAACACCCTATCCATGAGTAAGCGAGAGAGCTTATGAAGGAGAAAAGAGGAGAGCTTGTGCAAGAAACTTGAGTGAGAGGCAAGGAAGAATACTTGAAAGAGGTTGAATGAATCTCTTATAAGTATCTGATCTTGAGTTTTGGCTTCATGGTAAGTAATTAAGGATTGAGAGGAGATAAGTGTGTTCTCTAAGATCCTTGGAAGAGTTATGAGTTGAGCTTTCCTCCTTATCTTTAATGTATTTTCTCTATATTATGAAATTTGTATTAATATAAGGAAAATTTTCTCCATTTCATTGTGTTGTTATTATTTTCTAAGCTACATCTACATGAAAGTTGTGGATTGGGTTCTATTAGGATGTATCAAGGTGCACACCCCTATACCAAATTTGTATAAGGGCTAATAAAGTGGCAAAGATCAAGGTACTTCCTCAAGAAGGAACAAGGATAGGAATATAAGGTATGATACTCCTTATTTTTGCAGTTTTTCTATACCTTTTGTCAAGGAAAAAGACATTCTAAGCCAAGTTGAGGCTATCCCATGGAATATAGATGAGTCTTCTAGTCAAGGTATGAGGAGGAATGGTTGGTTTGATGATATTTTTAATAAATCAGATGTTAAGATCATGGAGGAGAGTTTACCTTTTGATTTTGTACCTTAAAAATGAGATGAACAGCTTGTTGATGATTCACTTGAAATGGAGAAGGCATTGGAATTAGGAACTCCTATTTAAGATCTTGATTCTTCAAGATCTAATGGGAATGCATAGCCACATGATGAAGATCAAGTTGTACCAAAGATGAATTAGAGCAGCCATGAAGAGGTAAGTAAGGATGAGTTTTATCTTATTGATGATAGTAATCTCTCATGTTAAAGCTAGTATAATGGATGTTAATTTTTAGTGACTTGATCCATTATGATGATGAGCATCATTATCATTATGATGATTGTGGTGAGATTGAAAATAATGTGAATTTTGATGCCATTGTTTGTGATAGGAAGAAAAATTATAATAATTTGCTTGATGATGAGGACTATTAGGATAGTCATTATGATATGGTCATTATTGATATGGGTGAAGACATTGATAATGATATGATTTTCTAGAATTTGTTGATGCTTGCTATATACTATAGAAATGATGAATTTGTGAAGTATGTTGATAGATTTGATTGTATTGGCTATAAAATAAATTAGTAATAAATGACCTACATGAAGAAAATATACATGGTAGTGCTAATGATGAAATGAAGCTAAGTGATAGTTGAAACATCTCATAGAAAATTCATGTTAAGAATAAGAAGTTTTAAAGCCAAATTTTCATTGTAATTTGATGGGAATTTAAAGGAATCCATAATTATCTTAATTTTCCATAGAAAAACCCTACATTGTAGCCTTGTTTTGGAAAAGTTTTGAGCATTTTTCAATGTGTAGAATGAAATTTATAGCCCACAAGGTGAAATTTCATTTAAGATAACATGTGAAGCCCAAAATATTAATACATTGCCAAAATTTGGCAGTAAAAACCAAAAAATTTGGTGGCCCACATGCTGGAATTTGGACCATGAAAACACCCCAAATATGCCACCAAATTTGATAGGAAAATCTTCACACGTTAGTGGTCACATGTTGTAGTTTTGAATGGTGGAAAGGACCACATATGTTGGTATTTCATTTTCAAAATTTCAAAAAACATTGGCATACCCTACCTTTTAGATTTCAGCCACAAAAGACATTATAAACATTTTAGGGAATGTTAGTCATTTTCCAAAAATCTGCTAGAATTAAGGTAGTAAATAATCAGCAAACATATCACCTATTTAAATGAAATTTTTCACCATTTTTAGGACTTTTGATCATTTTCATTCATGCCAAACTTGAGACTTTTGGAGTAGTGAAAATATTTAATAGTTCATAACCATTTCCCCTCAGTGTAGATCATTGAAATAGAGAAAACCTATGGACAACAACTTATAGAGTAAATCACTAGAAAAATACACATCAAACTTAGTTGTAGTGCACATCATATTATCTACATCAAACTTCAAAGACATTTTTGTATTCTTGGGCTTTTAGAACCCATGATTTGTATTTCCTAAATCTTCATTTTCATAGATTATTTCATACAAAAGTTGTAATTTCTTTATTTTGCCATATTATTTTGTGCACCTATCTATTCATGAATTTAGCATTTGGAACATGTTTCAACATTTTTGTTTATTTTTTTAACACTTGCTAACAAATGTTTAAGTCCTTAAGTGATTGACAATACTGTTTGAGGTGCTCTGAATCCTTTTTGAGGCTTGTGAATCTTGGATTTTAACTATTTCATGCTGGGATTTTTAGTTTTCATGCTCTAAATTTTCTAGTTGTTATAGTTTCTACTACTAGAAGGAGGGCCTCCTTCTAAATTCTTCATCAAAATCCATTTGCAGATTTTTTGTGTGCTTTCGCCTTTGCCTATTAGCTTGTTTTGTTGTTAAAAATTTGTTTTGGATTTTCCTAGAACTCCAACATGTAAAACCAAAGCCAATTTAAATGAAACAAAATTTTAATTATTATTATTGCAGTGTAGTGTACAACATTATCTTAACTCCCTCCACTTGGAAGTTTGAAAATTAATTTTCATTAGTATAGTGCCAAATGATGCCTTATCTTCATAAACCTAGGAAACTGAAAAAATCTATTTTTATTGTTGTAGTGTACAATGTTGCCACTCTGCATACATTGATAAATAAAAGAATTTAATTTGTGTACTTGCAATACATATTGCCTTGCTTGTTTTTTGTAATTGTAGCTTGGAAAATTATTTCATGCTTTTTCTCACATACGTTGAAACCTATTTTCATTTTTCCTAGCTTGGTCAAATACATTAGAAAAGATTTTAAAATTTTTTACTTTTATCAATACAGTGGAAATGTGAACTATTTTCCTAATTTTAACTTTCATATGTTAGAACTAAAGCTATATTTTTATAAGTTATAGTTTTATACATTATAACTCTACATGTTAGAGTTCCACAAGCTGCATACTTACATGTTGGAAATTTCACACATTGGAACTTTCATATATTAAGATTTTTACATGTTGGCTATCTCACACATTGAGAGCATAAACCTTGTTTAAAATACTTCAAGCCTTTACTAAATTACACAACAAGTTAGCCTTATTCAACTATTTTACCACATAAGATAGCACACATGACCTCAAACTAGGAAGCTATCTGCATTAATGATGTTATGGATCTAACTATGATAGAACATAAGCAATCTCTTAGGTAGATGGAATAAGATCCAAAATATGAAAAAATTAATGAAAAATATCCAAGTTGGCCCCTCATCACGTATATAGAATCAGAGTCTAAACATTAGTTTGAGATCATCCATCAAAATGGAAAGGACTATATTTCCTCATCATATGACCAAATTAAAGTAATGGACTTTCATATGTTCATGCTAATGCAACTAGTAGACATTGATGAGGTGAGTAAGAAAATCAACTTAGACTAAAACCAAGAGGACTAGGATGAGTTTGGAGTAGAATATGAACTAGATTCATTCAGAAGGGATTGTTTACAATGGTTATTAATGAGTGGTGAATAATTCTACATTCAACCATATGAATCACTAAGTGTTCATGTGCAATCCAATCAAATTCTATGGATTCTATGTATTTCAGTACACTAGCCTCTAGGAAGTAAACTTGTCCTAATACTCATTTGTTGTTTTTCCAATTACACTTGTGATATGCAAAGGTATAGTTAAGTGTAATCTAGGTGTATAATTTTTATTATTTTTATGTTTTATGTTTTAGGTGATTAAAATAAAGGATTAAAGGAATGGAGTAATTTAATTCCTAATTTAATCTAACTAACTAACCAAGGTCTAACTATTCCTAACATAAGCATCCAGTCCCACTTTCCATACACATCCTGAACACGCATAACACTGCTAGGTTACCAAATGCTAAGTGTTACTAAGATTACCAAGTGTCATGCACATGCTCGGAGTAGTCATACTTACGTGCTTAATTAATTACTATTTAACCTAGCTAGCTTAATTCCTTAATGAGCTAAATTATTGAAAACATTAAAGGAAATTACATGAAACATTAAATGCATAAGTAAAATATTTAATCTAGTTGAAGTGTTGCAACATTTATCAGAAAACTCATCTTTATTATCATACACATTGTCATGCTTAGGTGTAATAGTTCTCAAATAAAGATTCGTACACTCAATGACTCTTGCTATAGGAAAATGGGAAAATATTCTAACTTTGGGAAAGAAAAATTGCAAGAGCTATGCTATTCTTTGACTAATATTACTCCAAAAGCCATGCACCCAAGTGTTATATTTATAGGCTAGTACACATCTTGTGATATTAGATATTCAACATCACTTATAGATCCTCGATATCGAGTATCTAATATTGAAGCTAGAGAAAATACACTTCATCATACCCCCACGATTGAATGAAATCTTATCTTTGAGTGAGAAAAAGGAAGAACAAGTTGCTTACAAAATATTGGGAAGGTATGGTATTATTAACTAACATGCAAACTCACTTAGATGAAACAAACATATTCTAAGTGCCCAAGTATATAGATTTACAATCTTTTACAAAATTTGTTATTCATACAATAGAATTGAATACCCTGGCCAAAATTGACATCCAACTCCTTTGGTAGTTGAAGAACAAGGGAGAAGATTCAATGATAATGAATGATCCCCATCACATGATGTTGCTGCTTATTCCTTGATGAAGAGAGTCCCACTTCCAATCCATGCTTTCCACTACAAGCACAACAAAATCACAGATTAATGTGCAATGTGTAACTTGTAGCTTTTAAGTACCTTGTCTCATCAACAGTTACACTTGGCCATGTTGTGATTATGGTGGATTGATTTTCTCAATATCATCAATAGGAAGACTAAAAAATGGGATGAAATGGATAATTGATCAATTATTAAATTCTAAAAAGTTCAAACATGATAAAATTCTTGAAGAGGGTTACAAAAGTCAGAACAACAAAAATGAGAATTTCAGTAAAAAATGTTGTGAAGATGCACACAATTGGATGTCATCAATGGGGCATGCAAAAGGATTTGATTGTGAGAATGCATAAGGATAAATAAATTATCTAATCCAACCAAAAGTTATGCAAGTGGATCCTTCCAAAGGTAGACACATCCCCTTGTTGCCCTTGCATATCCTCAAACCAAGGAGTGCATAGGCCCCATGGGTTATTAATGGTTATAGAAAGTTAAGTATGAAAACCTAGAAGAAACTACCCAAGAATTTCAACACATCAAACCAAAACATTGAACAAGGAAATGAACATTGATAGTGAGGTGAGGCACGGAGATCATAGATGGATGAGAGAGAAAAAGTGGAATGAAGTTCTCTATTAAGGTCACATGAAGTCCCTCATGAAGATTTTGGTTAAATGACCTAATGAAATCCATCCTTAGTCTAAACCAAAACCAACCATGTTTAGTGACTTTGCATCACCACTCTAAGATTGGTCCACCCCCTTGAGATATAAGAGTTCTCACATAGAACAATCACAATTCCTTATTTAAAAAGAAAAGAGAGATAGGAAGGGCCTTAGTTATATGGGACCTTCAGGCATGGGCAACATGTCTTTGTAGTCTCATAACTAGTGCTTGTAGCATATTTATTTTTTCTAAGAGGTGTGCTTTGAATTCCCATTATTTTTTTGGATTTTTGATGGGAACCATACCATGTAAAGACTTATTCAACTTCCTATTATTGGTTGACATGGAATGGTAAGAAACACATGAAAACACCCATGCACCTAAGTAAGTAGAAGAGTACAAATAGTATTAAGTCTCTTTGAAGTCACAGCTTGTTCAAACCTTTGAATCCTTTCCAACTCTGAAAAATACCAAGGTCACAAGTTTATTAAAGTTTTATTAATGAAAAGGAACCTCACATTTGTAGAACTGAAAACACTATAGAGTGTGTGGATGGGTGGATGATATGGACTCACTACTTATTTCATGAAAAAGAAACAATGTCTTAGTTATTAGTAATAAAATTCAAAGCTAGAATCTGGACACCAACAATCAAATAACTGGATAACACATGACCACATCAAGCAAATTGCATTGTACCTAGTTGGTAATAAAGCACATTATTATTAGAACACAATAAGAAAATCACACAAAAATAAAGAAAAATATATAAGAAATTGTAAAATATTCAAGAAGAAATAAAATGTACTAATGATGTTGTAAAACAAAAATTGGATAAAATTAATAAAGTAAAAACAAAAATGTATAAAATAAAGTTGTAAAAAAAAAGCTGTTAAACAAAAACATATAAAACAAAAAGATGAAAAACTAAGGAGACACTTATATGATTAGCATGAATGACCATCTCCACCATGACTAAGTTGGAAGGAGGATATCCAAAACATTGGGCTTGGTTGTTCATTTGAGAAGGTGTTGTGAACACTGGTTTTCTTATACTCATGGAAAGGTTTAATTTGTTGCATGTTAACTAGTTGTTTCTTATCTAGAATCTCATATTTGTAGATCATAATGGCCCCAGAAGGAAAAGTTTTAGAAATACTATAAGGGCATTCCCATAGTGTTTAGAGCTTAGTTTGTTGTGGCACATGTGTGGGGTTCTAATGGAGAACCTTATCTCCTGGTTGAAATTTGAATTTTCTAATTCAAAGGTCATGGTATTTTTTGTTAAATTCCTTGTGCAATTTATTAGATGACAAGGCCACCAATCAGTTTTTGTGTAGTAGGTTGAGATTTGTTAATCTTTATTTTTATGATAGATTTAAGTTGAGGTTAAGTTCATAGGATGTTGAAAAATATACGAAGCTCAAATTGAATAGGAAGAGTTGGCAATTTTCTATACCCTAGCTTATAGGGAGAGTAGCCTATAGGGAGCTTCCAAGTGGAGCAATAGGACCAAAGGGCATTATTGAGTTTCATGCTCCAATCCCTCCTATATTTGCTAACTATTCACATTATGATCTTAGTGATTTTACTATTTGTAACCTTAGCTTGATAATTGGCTTGGGGATGATAAGGTGTTGTTAATTTATGCTCAACCCCCAAATGTTGAATGAGCTTCCAAAAGGTAGTGCCCGTAATGTGGGTTTCATTATCAGAATTTAATGCATGTGGCACACCTAACCTATTTACAACATTCTATTGTACAAACCAAGCAGTAGTGGAAGATGTAGATTCAATGATAGCTATTGTTTCTACTCATTTTGTATAATAGTTAATAGTTCTTATGATGTACAACTTTTCATTTGACATGGGTGTGATGGAACCCATGAAGTGAATTCCTTAGATGTCAAAGGGTTCTAGTTTTTGAATCCACTATTAAGGTCCCTTCATTTGAGTAGTCATTTCACCATTACATTTTACAACACTCACAAGAGTTGACAAATTGGTGAGCATCCCTGAAAAGTGTTGACCAATAATATTCTATCATCAGGATCTTAATGGTCATGCATCTCCATGCATAGTTATTCCCACAAGGACCCTCATGAGCATCATAGAGAATGTGCAATTGATTAGTATAAGGAACATACCAATTAACTAGGCCATTGACACACACCTTGTAGAGGTATCCATTGATCTCAATGAGGCATTTCATCTAGTGAAGAAACTATTATATCTTTTGATAGTTCAACTTTTGAGTGAGAAGATATGTGAGAATTCCCTCGTATCATATAGGATTAGTGGGCAATTATTTAGTTATAGCCTTGTCAAAGAGGAGTTCAATAGGAAACTAATCAAATAGTAGAGTTTCCTCCTCTTTGTTGTTCCTTTGCAATCAAGACAATTGGTAAGCAACCACATTCTTAGTTTCCTTTTGATCTATCATTGTAAGATCAAATTCTTGGAAGATCACTAACCATCATATGACATGGGGGCTCACCATTGGCTTATTCATTAGGAAGAAAAGTGCACTATGGTCCATGTGCATGAACACCTTTTATTCAAGCACATATTATTTTAGATTTTATAGAGTGTACACCACCAACATTAGTTCTTTCTTTATTGTGGTGTAATTCAGCTATGCACCCACAATGCTTCGACTTGCATAGTGGATGTAATATGGACATTTATTGTCATCCAACTATGTAAGCATAACCCCCAAGGCATAATTTGATGCACCCATCATGACATGAAATGATCTAGACTAGGCTAGTCTTCATAGAATTATAGTTTCTATGGTCTATCCTTCAGTTCTTGGAATGTCTTTTTACATTCCTTGGTCCAAATAATGGAGCATCTTTCTTTGTTAGCTCAACCAATAGTTTTATGATCTTAGAAAAATTATCTATGAATCTTTGGTAGTAACTATTATGTCTAATAAATGATTGAATATCTTTTATAGTTTCTAGTTGATGGGTAATTCCTTGGATGAGCCTAATCTTTTTAGGGTCGATCTCAATCCCTACTTGTGAAATTCTATGCCCTAACATAATGTCCTCTTGAGCCAAGGATTGGTCTCCACATATACTTTAAGCACTTTCTCAAGATAGTCTAGGGCTTGTTCAAATGTAGCTCCATAGGTAGAGAAGTCATCTTTGAAGACGTCCACTGCACTATCAATCTACTATTGAAACATACTCAAAACCAAGCATTAAAATGTGGTAGGGACATTGCATAGGCTAAAAGGCATCTTTTGATACACAAAAGTTCCCAAAATACTCGTGAATGTTGTTTTGGCATGATCCTTTAGCATGATATGGATTTGATTATAGCCACTATAATAATCTAGAAAACTATAATAGCAATGCCCAGAAATGGTGTGCAATACCTAATCCATAAATGACAATGGAAGTGATTTTTGAATGTTGTCATATGCAATAGCTAGAAGTTGATGTAGAACCATCACTTGTTACCTTTTTTTGGCACAATCACAAGTGGGCTAATACTCTCACTATATACAATGGGATGGATGAACCTTGTCTCGAGAAGTTGTTTGATTTTTTCTTTGACAATTTGCTTCAATATGGGATTCAACTGCCACTATAGCTATCTCTTTGGCTTCATAGTTAGATCAATGTAGATACAATGGTAGCATATGTTAGGATCAATCCTCCTAAGTTCAGGATATGACCAAGCAAAGGCTACTATCCATCTATTGACCACATTTAGTAGCATCTCCTTTTGTTTAGGAGGAAGATTTGCATTGATCATTACTAGCTTTTCATTCTTCAAGAATGCATATTCCATGCCAGCAGGTAGAGTTTTCAACTCAAGGGGCTCTTGTTCAAAATTTTTAGAAATTTCCAACTATTTCCAATTAGTATAATCAATTTCATCAAAGGAGAGTCGGTGATGAACTTGCTCTAGTTCATCCATTCCATCCATGTAGGCAAATGTTAGGCTCTCAGTAGGTTCTATGCAAAGTGTGCTACTTCCAAGATCAACTATCAGCCATTGGGTGTCCTCCTACATTGTGGTTGCTATGTACAAGCACTTTTTAACTTCAAATATATCAACACATTGACTACATGCTTTGATGGATACACTATTAATGATCCATAGTTTCTACACATAGTTTCACCTTGTATCATTGTACATACTGTATGGAAATTTCTTCTTCTCAATCTTTCCAAATGTATTTTTTTAGAGATTTTTAGGAAAATATCTTGGATCCACAATTATGCATTAATAGTGCTTAGCCAAGCCCTTCCCATGATGATTGGAAATTTTCCATTGTAATTGTCCACTCGGATAACTAGGAAATCAATGGGGTAGGACCACCCACAAATGGTAGTCACAATGTCCTCCACTAGTCCTAAGGGAATAATGATGGATTGATTAGCCTTGATACACCCTATATTTTTGCAAGTGTGACATAGTGATATTCATATTGGCAAATATCACACCCACCATCATCATTTGATTCTAAATCCATAACCTTTTCTACTATCATAGCCTTGCCATTACCCCTTTGGTAAGTACTTTTAGTTTCTTTTCTTCTCTTACAATCACAATTACTACTCTACTCTCTTGATTCTTCTATGATGTTTAGAGTAGTTTAAAATTTTTTATCCAAAGAATCCCACATTTTATCTACCTTGGTCAAAATTTCAAAAACATATTTTTGGATCATTAATCTCTTTTTGTTTACCACCTCATCAAGTGGTGACTCCTTCTCACTATCATAGAAGTAGTCTTTCCTCTTTCTGATGGAAGGATCCCTATTATATTCTTTTTCACTTTCTCATTTTCTTATCTCTACTTCTTATTTTACTACTTACTCTATGAGCCTTTGGATATGATGGGATATTAATTTTAAAATTCTTCCTTGGGCATAGATCCCAAGAGTTCTTATTGTTTCTAATCTAAGTCCATCTATGATGTGGCAAGGCTATTCCCACTGAGAATAATCATGGCCAAGTCATTAGTGTATGAGAGAATAGTATCTACTCATGGTGGCATTCAAGGGTTCATGTATTCCTTTCTTCCATCATTGGATCTAACTTCTTAGATTAGACACTCAAGAGTACGCTTGATATTTATCATTGAACAGCTCTAGCATTGTGCTCCACCTGCGAATGGATTTTGGCTCCAAGAACTAGTACCAACTTTCTAGTTCCTTGATGAGTGTATTGGAAAATAGCTTTAATTTTTTCTAATAATTTTCAATATTTTGTAAGACACAAGTATCATGAAAATATTGAATATGTGTTTGTAGATTAGAGTTATATCCCCCCTCAAATTCAAGGATATTGTTCATGTAAAGTTGCTTCATTTGACTTTCTTTCACATGCCTAGTTGGAATTTGTATTGCCTCTACAGTGTTTAGCATGCTTTGATTGGTAAGCAAAGGCTCATCATCATCATTATTTTATGATGTCCTCTACTACCCCTTTGTTCATCATGGTCTCTATGATTATCATTATCCTATTGTTCACCTTCATCATGATTGTTCTTTTTGTGGTGTTCATTAGAACCAGAATAGGAAGAAGAAGATGTAAATGAAGAGGGTGAAGATGGAGGATTGCCACCACCATGGTATCTTCCACTACCTCTACTCTTTTCATGACCATGTTTGTTAGTTTTCTTATCATCTTGATGCTTGCTCAAACTTCTTCTTTGACTTCTGATGGGATGCGATATTGCATGGGCCGTGATATCACGTAGATGATATCACGATGTGTCGCAAAGTCTATAAATAAGAGGTGGCTCTCCCTTGTTTTCCATCCTAGGCTTAGACCGTAGTGGAACTCTAGTAGTTTGATCCCTCCAGAGATAGAATATTTTCCATGTGCCCACAGTAGGAACTCCAAAGTGAATAGATCTTTATTCGAGCAGACATTGTACCTGAACACAAGTTTGTGTATGGAAATAAAGAAAAACTTCTTGGATAAACCTTGTAGTGCATGGAATAGGCTAATTAGGACTTTTATTTATTGTTATTTACTGTTTATCATTTACATGATTTATTAGGAATTAAATCTCTCTCAACCCTTCTCTTCTAGTTAAGTACCTTAGTACAACCACTTTGAGCATGTGCGTTACACGTGGTGATCCCAGCAATGACTAGTGTTTGGTAACCATAGTTGCATTGGTTCAGGGTGTAAACAGTAAGTGGGAATGGATGCTGATGCTAGGTTAATTCATACTTAGTTAGTTAGTTAAAGTTAGTAATTAGTCTCTTCAACCCTTCACCTCAATAGCATAGGAGATAAAACCATAAAAGACATAAAAATCATATACCTCAGACTTACTTAACCATACACTGTGACAAATACAAGTAAGCCTGGGAAGACAATGAATAATTAACCTTAAGTGTTCCAGAAGGCATGTAGGCACTTAGTCTACGGAGTTCGACTGGATCGCGTGTGTTACGCTCGTATTCGTATGGTTGAGTGTAGGGGTACCTCACCACTCATCA